>VWZP01008977.1:360770-414189 GCA_013396995.1 Dicaeum eximium | reverse complement strand
CGCCAGCTCCGCGTGTCGCACGGCTGCGTCAGCAAGATCCTGGCCCGCTACCACGAGACGGGCTCCATCCTGCCCGGGGCCATCGGCGGCAGCAAGCCGCGGGTCACCACGCCGGCCGTGGTCAAGCACATACGCAACTACAAGCAGGGCGACCCCGGCATCTTCGCCTGGGAGATCCGCGACCGCCTGCTAGCCGACGGCGTGTGCGACAAGTACAACGTGCCCTCGGTCAGCTCCATCAGCCGCATCTTGCGCAACAAGATCGGCCCGCTGGCCCCAGCCGGGCCGCCCCCGGCCGCGCTGCAATGCGCCCACATCTACCAGTACCCGTACCCGGGCCCCGCGGCGCCGCCGCCCGCCAAAGCCGGGGCACCCCCTGGGGGACACCTCGGGACCCCCCCCGTGGCGCTGTCCCGCTCGTGGCCTTCGGCGCACTCGGTCACCAACATCCTAGGCATCCGCACCTTCGTGGAGCAGGCGGGTGGGTACCGGCAATTCCGCTTCCCCCACCCGTCTCCTCCTTTTTTGTTTTATTTTTTTTTTAGCCGATTTTTTTGTCGGTTTAGGGGTTTCTTTGTCTCTTTGCGTTGGCGGTTTTTTATTCGGTTGGGTTGTTGTTGTTGTTGTTTGTTTGTTTGGAGGGTTTTGCTGGTTTGGGGTTTTTATTTGTTTCAGGGGTTTTATTTGTTTCGTGCCTTTTGGCTCGTTCGGATATTTTTTTTTGCTTGTTTCGGCTTTTTATTTGGTTCGTGCCTCTTTGCTCGTTTCGTGCCTTTTTGCGTTTTTTCTTCTATTATATTAGTTTCAGCTTCTTAGTTTATTTCGAGTTTTTGTTGTTGTTGTTGTTTCTTTCGTTTTTTGCTGTTTGTTCCTAATTTTTTGTTTGTTTCGTATATTTTCCTTCCCCTCCCCTATTTTCCCCCCTTTTTTCTCCCAAGGGCCTCCCCCCGCTCCACCAGCCCGTCGGGGTGGCAGGGCCAGATGCGGCCTCAGCTCAGCCACATCTTGAACTTTTTATGAAAAATGTGGAAAATATTTTCCTAGGGATGATAGATTGCCGACGACAAAGTTGGAGCCCTGAATTTCGCTCCGCAAAGGGAGATTAAATATGTGCGTGTGAGTGTGTGTGTGTGTGTGTGTGTGTGTGTGTGTGTGTGTGTGTGTGTGTGAAAAGGAGGGGAAAAGAGAAAAATAAGAAAAATAAGAGGAGAGGAAAAATCAGGGGGAAAAGGGAAGAGAAGGCAGCTCGGATCCGGCCTCCTGGATTCTCCCGAGTTATCTGGGAACTTTGGGGCTCCGGTAGCACCGGCAGCGCCAAGCCCAAGCCCCGCAGGCTCCAGAGAGGGACAAGAGGGCCGTGACAGCGGGGTGTGGGTCCTTTTATCCTTCCAAAAGCCCGAGTAAATCAACCGCATGCATTTCCCCCCGCGCAATCATTTATCCTTAAAATTCCAAATCCTCTTCATCAGGAGAGAAATTTGAGCCCCTAAATTATCGGGGATTTGGACTTGGGAGAGGGAGGGGAGAGACAGCGTGAGGGGTTTGGGCGGGACATCACAACCTCTCCCCGCGGTGTGATCCCAAATTTCGGGATGCTGGAGGGAACGCGGATTCCTGTGCTCCCAGTCCAAGTGTTTACACAACCAGGCATTTGGAAAAGCGGGAATTCCCTCTGTTTCACCCCAAAAGCTGCTCGGCCTGGGCCCGGGGGGTTCGGGGCTGACGCTTTGTTCCCCAGGGTCTCTGGCTGGCACCGAGGCGGCCGCGTACCCCCCAAAAACGGAGGAGTGGCCCAGCGTGAACAGGAGCGGCTTTCCCGGACCGGGCCAGGCGGTCAACGGGCTGGACAAGGCTGCCATGGACGGCGACATCAAATACCCGCAGGTGAGGGCTGGGGGGACACAGAGGACAGGAGAGGACAGGGGAGGACAAGGCTGCCGTTGACGGCGACATCAAATACCCGCAGGTAAATGCTGGGGGCAGGAGGTGCTAGGGAAGCGTGGCAGGAGTGGGGCTGGAATGGGGCAGGGGAGGACAAGGCAGGGAGAGCAGGGAAGGGCTAAGGAGGTGGGAAGAGAGAACAGGGAGCCCCGTCCGCCTCGAGCGGGATCCCCCGCGCCGGGAGGGCTGTTTTGAGCCCCTGTCTCATTCTGTCCCCTTCCCTGCCCCCAGTCCGGCGCGAGGCTCTCCTCCATGGGCACCTTCCTGCCGGCCTGCGCTTACCCCGGCTCCAGCCAGACCGGCGTCTACGGCGGCTCCCCCGCCGCCTACATTGCCCCGGGCCCCCCCTGGCAGCCGCAGGGGACCCCCCTGGGCCACCACGGCCACGGCGTGACTGTCGCCGGCGGCGACCTGGCCGTGGCCTTCAAGCAGCCCGACAGTGAAGGTGAGCGGGGCCAGCGCGGGGACAGGGCCAGGAGGGACCCCACCCTCAAGAGGAGCCGCCCCGCTGGGGATTTGAATGATCCATCCCATTCCCCATCCCGATATTCCGTGTCCCCGCCACATCCCAATTATACATTGGAATTTCCCTCCTCGCTCGCTGGGAACCGCCGGGGAATGGGGAAGATTCGTGGGCTGCTCATCCCCACGGGAACGCGGAGGGACAGAGCAGGAGCCTTTCCCTATATTCCCCCAAAGTGACACCAAGATTCCAAGAACCGGGAGCCTTTCTGGAAAAGCAGAAGCCTTGACAGGGAATCATTAATTCCCAGTAATTACATATTAATTAGTAACTGACAGAAATGATTTAACGATTTTTAAATAGTTATTAGTTGTCATAATTAACTGTTATTTTATGTAATTGGTTCCCAGGATTATTAATGACTTACTTCCCTCGGAACGCTCCACAGGGAATCCCACGGGAGCAATTTGAGGCTGTCAAAGGGGGCATTGCTTTTATCTCCTGTTAATTATTCCGCCTCATTAATAGAGCTCGATTCCCTCGTTTCAAAAACCCTGATTTTTCCGCCCTGGCTATAAAATTCCCTTCGACATTTTTTACATTTTCCTCGCGTTATTTGACTTTCTATTATTTTAATTATTTTGCAATTAATTCCCTGATTATTCGCCCTTTTTTATGTTGGTTTTTCTGTGGTTTAAAATTTTTGTTTCGTTGTTTTCTGTTTGGTTTTTTTTTTTTTTTTGTTTGTTTGTTGGGGGTTTTAATTTGTTTGGTTTTTAATCATTTTACCGTTTCTAACCTGCTGTGAGTTGTAACCTCAGCTGTGCCGGGGAGGAGCGATTGAGGGTGAAAATAAATAATTTAAACCAATTATTTAAAGATTAAAGAAAAAAAAAAAAAGAGGGAGAGGAAGGAAATTTTCGAGGTATTTAAAATTATTTGGAGCCTGAATTTTCTGATTTCCCAATTTTTAAGCTATTTTGTCCCCAGACTTTCTCTAAACCTTTATAGGTTTTTGATTTTTTTTTTGTGGGGTTTCTTTGTGTGTGGTTTTTAAATTTATTTTTATTTTTCTCTTTAAAGTTTATTTAAAAATTTTATCTTATTTTTTCTTTGAATCGGTTTTCTGGTTATGTGACTTATCTGGGACGACGAGGAAAATGTTGGATTATCCGACAAACGAGCTGGAGGAGGAAGGGTAGGGTGGGCTGGGGGTATCTGCAGCGACTGGGAAAAGGCTAGAAAGAAGGAAGGAAAACCAGATAAACCCAGCCAGGCAATTTCAGCCTTTTCCCAGTTTCCTGGATTTCCCCTGAAAAACCTCCCTGCTTATCGCAGTGCCTTCAGCAGCCTCGGGATAAATATCCCTGTCCCTGAAGGTGTAATTCCCGAGGGCTGAGCTGGGGTGGGATGAAGCTCAGCAGTAATTTCATCACCTCTGGAATGGTGGCACGGTCCCGTCCCCTCTCCTGCACATTCCCCTCCCAGGACACCCCAAATTTTAGGACTTTTTAGGGATGTGTTCTGTGCATGGCTGGGACTGATCGGGACCACCTCGCCAGGTCACCCCATGTCCCTGGCAGTGCCACTAGCATTGTCCCTGTCACTGGGGGGACACATTCACTGTTGGGAGGACTCCGAGCGGCTCTGGAGGAGGTTTTAGGGATGTCCCCGTGCTCGGAGTCCCTCCATCCCCTGCCTGGTCTGTCCTTTTCCCTCTCCCCCTTCCTGCAGGGCTGGACAGAAAACCCCTCAGCCCCGTGGGGAAAGCTCCGGAGCCTCTAAGAGCCATCCATGGAATCTCCATCCCGACCTCCTCGTCCTAGAGTGGCCGAGCAGCTGTCCAGGGAGTCTTGGAATCTTGGAATCAGCTCCTGCAGCCCGGGACTGAAGGCTGGAGTGGGGACAAAGGGACAGTCTGGGCAGTGACAGGTGACTTTCTGCCACGGCAAATCTCTGGCAGGACATTCCCAGAGGGACACTTAGCCTCCATTGATCGGAAAGGGATGACGGAAGAGACTCTTCCTTCTCTATTTTATTTTATTTTATTTTATTTTATTTTATTTTATTTTATTTTATTTTATTTTATTTTATTTTATTTTATTTTATTTTATTTTATTTTATTTTATTTTATTTTATTTTATTTTATTTTATTTTATTTTATTTTATTTTATTATTTTCTCCCCCTTGCTTTCAGTTTTTCCTTCTCTTTCCCCATATTCCCGAGGACTGTTGGATGCCGTGATTCCCTCCGTCCCCAGGCACTGCCGGCAGCACTCCCGGCCCTGTCCCAGCCCAGAGGAGCAATTCCTGGCTTCCCCAAGGAGCATCCGTGCTGGAGCCCTTTCTCCAGCCCCTTTCCAGTGCCTCTGCCCCAGGATGGAAATGGACCAAAAGTGCCAGGACGTTTTATGGGATATTTCTATAATAAGGAACCTTAATAAAAAGTGACAACCGTGGGCACTCTGCAGTGACCTCCCTCCCTCAGGGTGAGCACCGTCCTTTCTCCAGGGCTCTCCGGGAGCGGGATGACTCGGTTGGATCCCTTGGAGTCGCTCCCTGAGCCTCCTCCCAGGATTCTCCCGCATCCCAGGGCTCCGTGGCCACCTCTCCCCCAACCTCACCTGGCCTCGGGGGGTTGCCCACCCCCAGGGGACTGTCCCCGTGTCCCCCTCCCTCCCGGGCAGCCGGCTGGGATGCGTTCAGAATGGGGTTTCGCATTTCCTGGCTCCTCCAGCCACTGCCGGTGGCGTCGATCCCTTCATTGTGTGGGAAGGAGCAGGTCCTGCAACGGGACAGGGAGGGAATATCCTGGCAGGAGAAAACACGCCGGGATTTCTGCGGAGAGGGCGTCTCGGCGGGAGGGAAGGAGGGAGCCGGGAGATGCCAAACACAACCCAGTCGAGGAAATGATTTTGTCTCCAACCTCGGCGTGGTAAAATTCAGTTCTGCCTCTGCTAAAGCCAGGCTTTGATTCCCACTGCAGAGCTCGGCAGGGAAAGCTGGGAAATTCAAGGATGTGAGAGCACAGTGCCAGGGCAGGACTCGCAACCCGACTGTGGCTGAGTGGATTTCAGGGATGTGAGGATGGAGGAGCCACATGAACCAGAGGAGGAGTGGCGCTGGCCCATCCCATGCCGGGTTTATCCGTTAAAAGCCGCATTCCAGCGCGTGGAAGAGCAGCTTTGGGAATGATGAGGGACCGCAAAACCCTCAAAGTGTGGTGTTTGCTGTGTGCCGGTTCTTAGCACCCGCTGAGGTTCCTCGTCTCTGCATTCCAGGCAGGGATATCCCTCTGGATATGGGACTGGGGGCTCTGGGATGAGCAAGGCTGGAGTGAGATCCTTTCCATTCTTGTCCTGCCAGGATGGTGCACGAGCACCTGAGTTATTCCTTTCCAAGTCTGCCATGGACCTGCCAAAACCCTGGTAAAACAGATGGATGCTGAGCATCCCCTCACAGCCACAGGGCAAAGGTGGCTATTCCTGGGCACTCCCTGGGTGTGATTACAAATGCCATTTTCGTGATTTCCAGTGGAGAAGGCATTTTCTTCTTAAATATCCCCAAAATATTTCCCTGTGCCCATCAGAATTCCTGGGGCAGGCAGAGCCACCAAAAACCCCAATCCTAAACTGGCTGGCACCTGGTCCAGGACATTGTGGCTTGGGGTCCCCAGGGAGGAGGGATAAAGGAGGAGCTTTGCTGGGTGGGAAAGCACCCTCGGGACCTTTATTCCTATAGGAGCACAGGGAAAAGTCCTGGTGGAATTCAGTGCCTGCCCCGTGCACCTCAGCTCATGGAAAAATGCTGGGAGCAGAGACCCCCCCCCAAAAAAATCCACAAAATAAAAAAAATAAAATAAAATCAGGTTTTTAGGCAGGGTGAGGTGAGCTGCTGCTCCGCCTGGCCACAAACCAGGCAGCCTGATGGAATCTAGGGAAAATTGGACTTGATGGGAGCAGAACTTTTGGAATTGATGGGAACAAAGCAAAGGGGTGGAAACAATCAACTCTGACA
This sequence comes from Dicaeum eximium, assembly GCA_013396995.1. Taxonomy (NCBI): domain Eukaryota; kingdom Metazoa; phylum Chordata; class Aves; order Passeriformes; family Dicaeidae; genus Dicaeum; species Dicaeum eximium. The sequence goes on along the minus strand of VWZP01008977.1, from coordinate 407,768 downwards.
CTTCTGCAGCCATGGTCCTGTCAAAATCGATCCCATCCCTCAGAACACGGCAATTCGGATGGAATGAGGTTTTCAGTGTGAAAAAAAATGAGGTTGGAACTGTTTCCATCAGCTCTACCTGCTCCATATATCTTTAGCACCCTTTGGAGAACACAGAGCAGGATGGGGAATGTTACTGGAGACCTGCTGGTGGACCCCAAATTGATTTCCTTCCTGGCATGTTTGGAATCCTAAGGATTTAAACCCATCCCTCTGCTGTAGGAATGGGCTGGGGGAGTGCAGCTGGCAGATGTTTGGCACCAGCACAGGATCTGCTTTCCCAGGATTCCAGTGCTCCTCACTCGGGGTTGTGGTTGGACAAGCTGGAAGGGGCTGGAGGGATCCCTTTGGAGAACAGGGACGGCCCAGGGTCATCATCCTGTGGATGATCCCAAGATACCAAAGGGCCCTCACACGCCCAGGCTGGAAAAGAGCCAATCTAAAATTCCCAAAGTCAGATTGGTGCAAATCCTTTGGGTTCTTTGGAGCTAAATCCTCCTCCTTATGCACGAACTTGGAAAAATACATGCCCAGCTGTCCGGAGAAGCTACAAATCCCCCCCTCATTTGCAGGGTCATAAACCTGCCTGCAACTCCTTAAGTTGTGCTTGGAAATGGGAATTTGATTCCCAGCTCCCTCAGGCACTTCATAACATTCCCTCTTAATAGGGAGTTTTTCATTTTCGGGGAATCCAGCAGGTTTTTAATCTCTGGAAACCTTCCCCAGAAGTTTTCTGTTGGTTCCAGCCCATGGCCCAGGGAAATCCCACCTCATTTTCCAGTAAGAGGCTGGAGAAGGGGCTTTTATTCCCTGGAGCTGCCGGGAGAGCTTTGGAATGGGAAAGTTTTGAGGGGAAGCATCAAGGGTCGGTTTGGGATGTGTGGGATCAGCCATTCCCTGGGATAGAATGGCTGCAGAAGTGCAGCTGTGGCAGAGTTTTGACAGAACTCTCCATAATTTGTAGAAAACTGGGGATGATAAATATCAGGAAAAATTTCCCTGAGCCCTAATTATAGTTTCACTTCACCATCAAGCAGCTCTGTGGATTTGGGGCTCCTTGCAGAAGCTTCCAATGGATTTTGGAGGAATTGGGAAGGCAGATCAATGACAGGGCTGACAAACCTTTTCTTCCTTGTTATTACTAATAGGAATTTAATCATTCCCATGGGGAAAACCTCCCTCCTCCCTGTCATCCCTTCTCCTGCAGCAGGAATATGGAAGTTCTTTTAATCCCAAAGTTATATGGACCTGGCAAGGAGCAGTGAAGCTTTCACTTCCAGAGATAACCCTGTTTTGGCACCGTGATCCCAGAAAATTATGTAATGAGGGATTTCTGTGCCAGAGTTTTCCCTTTCTTCTTCAGATCTGTGGTGATGTCAAAGTTCTTCTCCGGAGTAGGTCTGGTTTTAATATTCCATGCTTACGTTTTTCATTTTGGGGCTGGCTGGAGCCTCTGTTGGTCCCCAGCCTTGCGGATGCCACCGTAAGGAGTGAGGAAGAGGAGCTGGGATGGATTGATGGGCACTGTTGGACTCCTAAACTTTGGGAAATGGCCCTAAAATAATCCCTGCTCATTTCTCAAGAGCTGTAATTCCCTCTGCTCCACCCCACTGCTGTTCCCGTGCCTCTTCCCATAGGGAACACCTCCCTTTGCCAGGAAGGAGCTTGGAGCTGATCCCAGAGGTGCCAAGCCTCATGAATCCATGAAAAATCCCTGGGAAGTGATAGACCCAAGGTCTCAAAGTATCCATTCCCTATGGGATAGTGAGGAGCACAGTTTGCCAAAGATTTTCCTGATCCCAGGAGGAGGCAAGAGGCTCATGGAGATAGATCCATATTCCTTGGGCTGCTTGGTCCTCCCATGGGATAAAGTAGGGATAAACCAGGCAGCTTTGGAGAATCCCGGCTGCCCAAAACTTTTCCTGCAGGAACACTCTGAAGCCAGCAGGGAATTTTTGGCTTCCTTGGACTGCCAAAGCCATATTTTAAGGTCACGAATGGTTGTCAGCATCCAGGCATGGCCCGCAGAGCTGGTGACGCAAATGTGACAGGAGGCAAGGTCAGGTTACGGATGAGGCCGCTCCAAAGCCTTTCCTGGAGAACCAGAGGTCTGGGGAAAGGGATGAAGTGTGCTGAGAGAAAAACAAAAAATCCCAGTAAAGTGCTGGAAATCTGTTGGAAAGGGAGAATAAAATTCCCTCTGGCTGGAACTTGGTTGCTTTTGGAGGCAGCCAGTGAGTTCCAAAGCCATGTCACTCAAAGCCAACGCTCCACCCGGTATCGGCAGCAAAGGGTCCTGTGTCAGTGGGGTTTGGAAGTACATCCATGAGGGATTCCCAGCTTGGATCTTGGGTGAATTCTATCCTGTCAGGAGGGCCTGGGGACCTCAAGCAAGGCTGCAGGGAGAGGTGAGAAACTGCCGAGGAAGTCCCTGAAAGGATGTTTGGAATTCTCTGTATTTCACCACTGGGTTGATCCCAAGACCCTTCCAAGGGGTTTTGCACCTCCAGGAACTTCCCTGCCTTGTGAACATTCCCTTTCCTTCATTTCACCTTGGATGATGCAGGGCCACCTGGCTCGATCCAGTCTGGGAATCACTTCTAGGAAAAATTCCATGCCAGAACGCGCTCCCAGAGCCAGAGCTCTGGATGTCAAACTCCATCTCATTCTGAGATTAAATTCCCTCCCATCTCCCAAGCAATAACAAAACACCAATATTATGGAAAAGCTGTCAGGAATCTGATTGTTTTCCAAACACCACGGATCCCTCTCCATTTCAAGGAATGAGTGGGGTTGCTTTTGGGGTTGGAAGGATTGAGTAAGCACAAAGATTCCCAAACAAAACTCTGTTGTTGCAGGGAACTGGGAAGCAGCTGTGGGATAGGAATACCTTGAATGTGGAATTTTAACGTTAAAAAAACCCCAACCTGAAAAAGAGTTAAAGGAACAGCAAACATTTAATCCTGAGTAACGCAGGGTAGGAAAGGCATCGGCTTTTAAGGGAATTGCCCATAACCACAACAATATTTGGGGGCTGAGCAGAGCCTAGATTGGGCGCAGATGTTCTGCTGGCATTCACATGCATCCCGAAGGAAAAAAATCCCTTTTTTCCTGGAGTGCCCGGCGCTCTGGAGTCACTTGAGCATTACAATTATGAACACTAATTACCTGCTCTGCTGTAAGGCTAGGATGTGCACTTGGGCCAAGCTTTACAAAACCCAGGCTCAGGCCTGCCCTGGCTCCCGTTCCACATCCAGACATTTTTAGGAGCAGAATGATTTATCCAAAATCCCAACTCCTCTGTTAAACCTCCCACTCCCATTCCAAGCATCCCAGGGCAGCTGAGGCTGGAATATTTTGGGGGTTCCCTGTGCTTTTTCCCATTTCCATTCCAAACATCCCAGGGCAGATGAGGCTGGAATATTTTGGGGGATTCCCTGAGCTTTCATTGCTGTGGAGAAAGGAGATGCTTTAACTCTTCCCTTTGCCCTCTCCCATTGACTTTTCCATGGAATTCCCAGGGGTTCAGGCTCTGGATGAGGCAAAGAAGGTTGGGATCACCTTGACAGCACCAATGGGTTGTTTCAAAGTCTATTCCAAGTCTTTTTCCTGTTATTCCTGCAGGGAATAGTGCCAGAGTAATGAGATCCAGAGGAAATATTCCCATTAAAACAGAGCCCGGGCTTTGGGAATGAGGGACCCAGGCAAAGACTGGGAAATCCAGCTCAAGGGCTGCTCAGAGAACTATTTTATGGGAGACATTCTGCAGGGAATAGCTCTGGAGCAGGAGAGGGATTTTTCACTCTATCCACAGTATTAATTCCAAGGGCTGGGAGTGGATTGGAGCCTGGAATATGCTTCCCAAGTTAATAAATCACCATAGGTTTATTGTTTGGGTTAAAACCCATTTTCCTCAGCAAATAACCAGGATCATTCGGGTTTAGAGCCATTCCTCAGGAAATGCTTCATAACCAACGTTTTTATTGGTATCCAAGAAAATTCCTGTTCCAAGGAACACGGGCCTGTAACTTTTATCTGCCTTTAAAACAAAATATGTTATCTTTTATGGCCACTTCCAGAGAGTCCCGCTATCACTTTCCATAAAATTCAACAACATTCCTCCTCCAGCCTGGAAAATCAAGACCAGAGCTGGGGGAAAAGTGAAAATGTATCTTTTTTGGGGGAATATTTTAGGAATTTCTGAGTCATTTCCATTTCAAAGCCTCTGCACCCAGCTGAGGCCTAGCAGAGCCCCCTTGGATACTGCCACTGATTCCTCTGAAATTGCTCTAAGATGGTTTTGGAGGATGAGTTTTCCACAATATCCTCAGCTTGAACTGTGATCCTGCTTTTCTTGCTGTGTGCAAACTTCCCATAAAAAGCATTTTCACCCTGGATTGTGTTTCAGGTGAATCCATGGATCCCTCCCTTAATTATCCCACTGGTTCTTTGCATGATCCCTGTGGATCCCTCAGGCTTGTGCTGGGATTCAGCCTTGGATCATTCCCATCACAGGTGTCCTGCTTTTTGAGGAATTTTTGCCAAGAAGTCATTCCCTTTCCTGATGCCACAGGAGTGACACCACAATCCAGCAACTTTCTCCCTATTTTTTCCCTCACCCCCTGTTTTTTGGGCTGGAAAGAGTCAAATATCCCATTCCCACACAACTCCAAGCACCACAGGGATCCCACTCTTCTCCAGAGCTATTTCTCCATAACCATTAGCCAATCCTTCATTGAACCACCCCATAAATAACCAGCCATGGGGAGAGCCTGGGAGCTCATTAAATCCATGGAATTTTCCTACAGGAAGTCAGGATTTTTTCCCTGTGCCTTTGACAGTCTTCAGGAATGGCTCAGGATGGGACACAATTAACAACAAACCTCCAAGATATTAATTTTCCTTGTTGGAATTATCCCACCCAGCCAGAGCTTGGACCAGCACCTGCCGGAGAGAATGGGTTGGATCCCTTGGGAATGGGAAGTGGGATTGGAGCCTCGTGTTTGTTTTTTCAGGCAGCGGTTCAGGGAGTGCTTCCCAAAATCAGGCTCAGGGAGGGAGAGACTCCCCAAAACCTCCCCTGCTGCATGGAAAGGGCTGGAATGGAAGGGCTGCTCCCTCTCCATGCAATGTTTGCTCCCCCCAAAAAATATGGAAGACTGAGCAAGGATAAAAAAATCCAGGCAGTTATTAATGGAATGAGGATTATTTTTAGGAAAGATTAATGCTCCAAAGGTCACTGAAACCTCTGGAACATCCCACATATCCTTGGACTCATTGCTATTGGAAGTGATGGTTCAATATTCCACAGAAAATATGAAGCCTCTGAGAAAGAGATGAGGGGTATTTTTAATGGAATTGTAAAAAACCTGCATTTCTCCAGCCAGGAATGTGATTTATGGAGTGAAAGCTGGGATAGATGGGGAATAGGTCATTGATAAATCAGAAATCAGCTTGGGCAGGACATGGAAAAATGCTTAAGTGGGATGAATTTTCCCAAATCAAGACAGGCTCCTAAATTTCCTCAGATCCTGGTTAATAAAACTGATACGATGGATATTCCGGGAGGGATGGATTCCCAAGCAGAACACGCTCCATCCACTGGAAAATCTGATGGAAGGCAGCCCCATGGTCCTCAGCCTTCCACAGAGATAGGTCTTGAGCCCTGGAATTCTCTGCCCACTGGGAAATGAGGGATCCAAAACAGCAGAATGTGCCCATAAATCCCAGATATGTCCTGGATTTTCTTCCCTCCAGAGTGGGAAAGTCAGAGAATACTGAGGATGAGCAGGGGGTATGGATGGGATGGTGATGATCCATGCCAGGATCCTGAAGGAATTCCTGCTAATCCCTGGAATTATGCACTACATTTGCATTAACATGCCCAGGTGCTCATGGAAGCCACTCATTCATAAATCCTGGGAAAAAGCAATGAAATTCCAGTTGTTTGAACTGGTAACATCCCACTTTATATTTTAACTGGTGTAATCCCAGAATTTTTTAAATAGGGATACATATTAACCTGGAATAAAATCAGACTATATTTAAATAAAAATTAATTAATTAATCAATCTGATGTAATTTAATATTTTCCATGGCTTTTGGTATAAATTGATTTAAGCATTATTGGTATTAATACACCTGCTCCAACTTTTCCCTACAAACTTCCCAATTTGGAAAGAAAACCAAGAAATGCTTCCTAAAGCTACCTGGGAGGAAAATTGGGATGGGCCATGCATTCCTGGATTCCAAGGTGTCCAAGGAGCACTGGAGTTAATTAAAGAACCTGGAAGGAGCCAGATTTCATGATAATTCCTTGGAATCCCTGAAGCCCTGAGAAATGCCAACAACAAATGCTGGGAGGAACCAGGATTCATAATCTCCTGGGATTAAATTCCCCCATTGATCCATTTGGGAGTGTGGCCAGGATAATTCCTGAATCCCGGAGTGGGATAATCCCTGAATCCTGGAGCAGTGACATGGGACTAGAGCTGTGCTTTTAGGGAAGGATTGTTTTCCACAGGATATTTTCCCAGCAAAGAGAGTTTGGGAATTGCACTTCGGCCAGGGTTCATCACTTCCTACCTGGAATGATGCAGATTCCCAGGAATGGCAGCACCTCCAATCACCACAATGGTTTGCAGGAAATCTCCAGTGCAGGGAATGGGAAGGATCTTAAAGCTCATCCCATTCCATCCTGCCATGGACACCTCCCACTATCCCAGGTTGTTCCAAGCCCCATCCAACCTGGCCTCAGACACTTCCAGGGATGGGGCAGCCACAGATGGTCTGGGAATTCCATTCCAATCCCTCCCCACTTTCCCAGGGAAGGATTTTCCCTTAATATCCCATCAAACCCTGCCTAAAGTCTCCTTCCTGTCCACTTCCATGTGTTGTCCCAGCATCCAAGAGGACTCTTCTCTCCCTCCCTATTCCCAGCCCAATGAAGGAATGCTGGGATCTCCCCCCACCATGAAAGCTTTGGAAAAGCTGAGCCCATAGTCAATTTATTGGCCAAAGAATCCTAGAACATTTTGAATCCGAATTTTTTTGGGGAAAATCTCCAATCCCAGCTGTGTCACACTGGGTCAGCCTGAATCACCCCAAGGGGTTTGTTTGGTTTTCCCGAATTATTGAACTCTTTTGTTCCTTAATTTGGGTCAGATCAGGAATAAACAAACGTTTTTGGGATAAAAAGGTTTTGCTTGGGAAATGTCAAATGTTTTACTGAGTCTGCAGTGAAATGTTTTGACATTCCCTCAAAAAAGAAAAGGAAAATCAATAGCTGAGTTTAACACTGAAGTGTGAAGAGTTTCTCTTTTCTTCTGCAATTCCATTTTTTTAATGGAATTGTTTTCACTGGCAAATGAAAAAATATCCTAAGCCTAAGTGTAATTCTGCTCCAGAATCCCTGCAGGATTCTAGGTGGGATCTCACCAGAATTCCCATTCTCCTGCTGCAGGATCAGTCCGGGATTGGGGGATTTCTTGGCAGCCAAAAAAAAAAAAAAAAAAAAAAAGTCCATTGTTGACATATTCCAACCTCTTTTTCTGTCTCTCTGAATTTTCCCCTGTGTTTGACAAATGGACAGAAATTCTCGGATGAAAGAGAAGGGCAGAGGGAGAGAAGGGAAAACAAAGAGAGCATTAAGGATAACAAATGGAATAAATCTGATCAGGAAATAATCAAAGGGAATGTCCCTTGTTCCAGCTGCTGGAATGTTTGGCAAATCCCACGGGCAGAGAAAGGTATCCTGGAATGAGTTGCCTCCTCTGGGATGCTGAGGCTTCCCAAGCTGCAGAGATGGATTTGAGGCTGGAAAATCCTGCATGCTCAGAAAGCCGGGATGCAATTCCCAGTGATTTGGGATATAATCCTGTATCCCAATGTTTTGCCAGGTATGGCACAGCAGGTGGGACTGAGGATGATGATGGGTGTTTTCCTTCACAAAAACACTGGATTTAGTGATATTCCCTGCAAAACCCTGCTACGGAGTTGCAGCCCCCATTCCCAGCCATCCCAATTTCCCTAGCAAAGCCAGGTGTGTTAATTGGATTTTTCGAAAACTTCATTTTTCCTAACCATGACATCATTTCCTTGCTGCTTTCAGCAGATGGATCCAACAAATGTTTCCTATTTTTCCTCAGGATTCAATCCCAAGATGGACTCTGGCCTTGGCAGGAATTGAAATTTATGGCATTTAGGGACATTTATTTTCATTTCCAAGGAAAGGCCGAGCTGCACAAACATTTTTCATCCCTTTTTTTTTCACTCCATGACCCGCTTTTCCCTGCTGTAGGAATTATGAGATGTCTGCTTTCAGAGCCAACGGAAAAAGGGAAAAAAAAAATCCCTGTTTTTTCAGGGGGCAATGGGTACAATTAACACCATTTTACACATCTGGAATAACATCAAACATCTGCATCCTGGGGATTCCTCAGGACATAAATCCTGGAAGGGCCATAAAGAGTTGTTTAGGGACCTTGTAACAGCTTTTATTAAGGAATATTATCCAATATTAAAGATTTGTGGGAATAAGAGCTGTGTAAACTGCTGGAGTTTCCTTCACCCAGGAAACAAATTTTCCTGATAAAAATGAAAAAGCTGGATCAGATGCTTGGCTAGTTCCAATAAAGAGTAGCTACTCCAGTTTATCCAAACTTGATAAGATCTGGAAGAGCTGCTGGTGAAGGAATGCCTGGGCAGGCCTCAAAACTCTGGGATGAAACAGCAAGAGGTGCTTTTTAATCCCAGAGAAAACACCTGGACATGTTCCAGGCCAGGCTGGATGGGGCTTGGAGCAATCTGGGATAGTGGAAGGTGAAACTGGATGGGATTTAAGGACCTTTCCAACCCCAACCTTTCTGGAATGCTGGGATTGCAAACCCTTCACATTGAGAATTCCCATCTCCAGCCAAGGAATTTCCCTTCCCAGCCCCTCCAATCCAGGGCTGACTCTCTTCTAATCCCACCTCAATTCCTCGGGCTCCAGGCCATCAAATCCAGGTTTTACCTTCCCAGGAGAAATGATTGCAAGTGCTCTCAGCAATCCTTCTCTTTTCCAAAGGTTTTATTTCCCTCTTTACTCTCTTCCAGGATTTGGCTCCCTGAAAGAAGGGGGTAGGAATTTTAGTGCCAATAAAGTTTTATATCCTTTCCCTAATATTTACTTTTTAACATAGAATTTGTTTCCCAGACGTGGAGTACCTGACCCTGCAGGGGTGTAAAGGATTTATTGGCAAATATTTGGGATGGGGGAAGAAATTCCTCCCTTTGTCTCCTTGTAAAAGTTTTAATAAAATCAAATTATGGAGCATTTAGAGGGAAATTAATCTTTAATTTTACTGGAATACTGGAATATTGTCAAGCTGGTTTAGCATCTCCAGGAATCAAGGAACATGCAGAGGAATAAATGGATTTAGCCAGGCAGGATTCCTGAATTTCCCACTGCCCAGGGGGGTGGGAATGCCAGCCCCATCCTGAGCAGGAGCCAGGAAAAGCTTGGGATGGAGATTGGGATCTGGCAGGGAAAGCTCCTGCATCTCATCCCCTTCCCATTGTCCACGTGCCAACTATCCAGGATCAGTATTCCCAGGAGTTGTGCTCCAGGTATCTCTTGCTCTCTGATCCCTCTTATGATCCTGGTGGAAGACCAGCATCTCCCAAAGGTGATCTCAGCTGCCCTATGGAATCACCTTTCTTTCCCAAATATTTCAGGCTGATCCAAAGCCAGGTGAGATCCAGATAATTGTGGGAATGAGGAGCTGGAATTTCAGCCCCAGGCAGGAAAAGGTGGATAGCTGAGGGGAGTAAATCCACCCAGACAGGGAGATTTTATTCCTGTTTCAGATGATCTTCAACAGAAAATTCAGAGATTGTGATTCAGGATTGTGATTCAGGATTGTGATTCAGGAATTGCAAGGAATCTCAGCTGTGCAGCCAGTGCTGAGAAGAGCTTCAAGATATCCTGGAAAAAGGATCTTCCAGCCGGGAGAGGAGACAGAATTTCTGCCAACAACCTCATGGCAGGGATGGAGAAGATCCAGTGGCAGCTCCAGGCAGGTAGAGACAGGATCATGGAATCATGAAATGGGTTGGATTAGAAAGGATTTAAAGCCCATCTCATCCCAGTCCCTGCCATGCCAAGATATTTGCATCATCCTATGGTTTTGGGACAGCAGAAATAGGGAATAACCCCTGCCAAGCACTGCCTGTGGGTGCTCAGCCCAAATTCCCTCAGCAATGAGAAAGGGAAAAGCTGGATCTGCCTCCTGTTTCCAATCAAAGCCTGTTTTGGTTTGGGAAATCCTGGCAAAAGCCATTCCTTATTTATGGACTGCAAACAACTCACTTGTGTTATGATCCCAAAGTCATTAGGCATCACACTGGATATTCAGATGGATTAATTCCATATATTCCACATATTCCATAAAAACCATAGGGGTAGCAAAGGGGCCTGACTCCAGGCTGCCTTCAGAGATATTGGCTGCAGATAATCCAAGCTTTTTTTGATTAAAACAGAAGATAATTTGAATAGGAATGCATTGTTTGGAATCCATTTCCATTGGGCTCCGGAAGAATTCCTGCTCGAAGATAGATGTGGTTCCATTTAACAGGCGAGGGATTAAAAAAAGCCCTGGGGTTGGGGCTAATTCCCGTTATTATGTATTTTTGGGGAATATAAATGGATTTGGTGTAATGGGGCTGATTGGAAAATGACCTGGTTGGGATGGGAAAAGGAAAAGGGCTGTTGGAAAACTGTTGGGATTCTGTGGGATGCTGAGGGGCTGCCCCAATCCAAACTCTGATTGGAAAATTGTGGCTTTTTGCAGGCCAATATTTGATCCATTAAAAGTGGATTGGTTTGATTCCCAATGTTTTCCTTGTGCTGGAATAGCATGAAATAAGCATGTGTTGGGCATTACTTGGGATAAACATGGGAAGAAGTGAACAGAGGAGGGAAGCAGTGGCTCTAATTGGGAAAAGAAGCCAGAATAACCCAAAGTGATTCCATGTCACACTGGTGGTACTGGGAGGAGGATCCAGCCCCTGGAATGCAGAGATGGAAAATCTTAACTTTATGAGCTCAGCCCATCCAAGGATTGTTCCACAGGGACCGGGTGGAATGGCTTTGTCTGGCCTGCATTTGCAGTATCCCGGAGGCAGGGACCCTCCAACTTCCCTTGGAGGACTTTTTCACATTCTAATTGTTCGGAAATTGTTCATAAAATTAAGGAGCTTGGAAGCGAATGAGGGAAGCCAGGCGGAGGTGCTCCATGGAAAAAGCCGTCGCCATATGGAAAGAGTTAGGCCGGGAAGGCAGTGGGAAGGCAGCGAGGAGCACAAATGAGTACAAGAGACATCCCAATTTATTTCTGGAGAAGGGAAAGGCACTTAGAGTATGGAGAGAAGGGGGAACTGGCTTTCACAGGGATTTAAGAAAGGCAGGGAAGCTTGGAGAGAGGACGTTTACAGGGAGAGCTGTAAACTGTCAGAGGATGTTTTTCCAAGGATTTCCTGGTTTTATTGACTTCTGTAGTGTGGGACAATCCCTGAAGCACAGAATTCCAGGGAAAATTTAGCTGAAAAAATGCTTTATCCACTGGGAGCATTACTTTTATCCTTCTCCTACCCCAGCCTTATCCAGCACTGTCCCAGGTGCAGGCAGAAATCCTGGGAATTCCCAGTTCACCACAAAAACCTTTACACTGAGAACTGGGACACCTCCAGCCATCCCCAGTGCCCAGGAGGCCACTTCCAATGTGGTGGGAACTTCCAAAGAAATCCCTGCTACTCTCCCTCACTGCAGAACAGTGGCACCAGGAAAGAGTGGCAGAAAAGGAGATGGGAATTACCTAAAATCCATGGATTGTGCTCAGCTTCCCTCAGGGGCCTGCATGGCTCTGTGGGGGTATGTGGTGGCCTAAAGATTCCCGGGAATTCACCTGAGAGGGGCTCCTCCCTTCACCATTCCCAACTAGGCTTGGGAATCCTGAAGGATTGAGTGGGAATGTCCCCTCTTCCTTTTTCATGGGATAAGCAGAATTCCAGCATGTGGGAAGGGATTTATCCCGACCTCAGGAGAAGGCACTGCTACATAGGCAGTCCTGGAATGAGGAAGGGCTAGAATGATTAAGGGGGAATACAAAGAGGATCATGGCATCTCCTGAAAATTGGGATGTGTTGGAGCTGGATTAAAGTGGGAGCTGATGCTGCTCCAGGCACCTCCCAGCTTCCAGCCTCATTCCCAAACTGGCCCATTCCTACTTAGATTCCCCACAAAGTGGAGTAACTGAGGGTATTCAGCTCTTCCGGGTGAATCTGAGTGAATTCCACCCCCTCTGAAAGTTGCCCGTGATCTCCTTGGAAGGAATCCCAAAAAAACCAAACAATGGCACTTTAAGCTTTAAAATCCTTGGAATGATTTCCTCCGAAGCCTTTCTCCAAACAGCTTAACCTCCCATTGGAAATAAGAGCCACTGTTTACTCAGGTAAATAAAGCATTTTCCATGGATCTCCTGGCAAACAGATTAAAGGATTAAGCCAAAGACCTTTCCAAATTTTCCTATCAGGGTCCAGGAATCTCTGTATTTCATCCCAACCCCACTGCCAGGCTGCAAGGGGATTTTTTCCCATCAAGTACATCCTAAAAAAGGAGATTTAAAAGGATTTTTTTTTGTTTATCTTCCCTGTTCCCCTTTTACACAGCATTCAGAATACAAGTGGGACTCAGCCATGAAAAATTCCCGTTAAAATTCCCAATCTGGGAAGAATTTATTTGATTTCTAATAATAAATAGAACATTATTAAAGCAGAGGAATAAATTTCCCTCCCTGTCAGGGGCGTTTTGGCACTTAGTAATTTGGGTCCATAAATGGCTTTCCAAATGATTAATGGGATGTGGACGTGGAGAAATATTCCTTGGATTTCCAGGAGCCAGGATATTGATGTTGTGGTGTTTGAAGAGCTCTATCCCAAGGCAGGATTGTCCCTTTTATAACCCCTCCAGACAGGAATGAAGGGGCTTTGAAGTAAAATATTCCTCAAATGCTCTCCTGGATGGAAAAGCTGCGTTTTCCCCTCATTTCTGGCTGTGGAATTCCTCCCTGGAGCAGTTGGAATGGTGGTTTCTGGAATAGGCAGAGGAGGAATCTGGGTATCAGTGGCTTCATTTATCCCAGTATTTTAGAATTTTCACCATTTCTGATAACTTTGGCTTCCTTTGGAGTAAAGAGAGATTCCAAACAGCCGGATTCATGTCTTAGATTATGGAGCCTTGGCTGCCCCATCCCTGGAATTCTTCAAGGCCAGGTTAGATGGGGCTTGGAGCAACCAGAGAGAGTGGAAGGTGGATGGAATTTAAAGGTTTTTGGTTAAAATTCTCTCAATTTTTCTGGGTAAAATATTCCTAGTCCCAAACCTCTCCCAAATAAATTGTTATCCTTTGAAATGGATTTTAAAAAAATTAAATTAAAAAAAAAGCTTTGGAGTGCAAAACCTGCCCTGAAAATAATCAGCTTTTAAGTGGCATTAGAAGCAGTCCCTAGATCCATGGGGGACAGGATTTTTATTGGAATTTGGATAAAAAGATGGAAAGGTTTTTAATATATGAGAGGTTAAAGTCGCCATCTGAAGTTGGTTTGGGTTTTTTTTTTCTTATCCCAGGGGTTTTCTTACCCCTTTAAACAGATCCTACTCATTTAAAAATTCGTAAATAAGGGAAGGTCATCAGAGCCCACTCCATAAAATATTTGGGTCACCTTCCAGGGAGCTGCCAGAGCCTTTTCCAAGGTTTTTTGGGCAATATTTTATGGAGCTGTCAGCCTTATTATGGAATGATGGCCATTGAAATTCCTTCGTCCATAAATTCTCTGCACCATGGACATTTCCACCTTCATTAGGAGAAGAAGAAGGAACCGCAGAGGTTTTTGATGAACTGAGGTTGAAGGGGGAATATTCCAATGGGGACAGATTTGGGTTGGTTTGATCCCAGATATTCCATGCTGGAGAAGCTCAAAGCGTGTGGAAATTTATTGGCTGGGTATTCCAGGGATTTTAGGCTGGACTTAAAGCCTGGAGCAGGTCAGGGCTGGGCAGTGCCAGGAAATGAGGGTAGCCATCCAGTTTTCAATCCTGGGAGAATATTCCTAAGGGTCATATATCCATATATCCATGGATTTAGGATCACATTTTGGCATCTTGGTTACAATGTGGTGTTTAAGGCTCTGACCGTAAGCATGGAAAAGGAAACTTCCAAATTCACAGAATCATTCCTAATATCCAACACTGTCCCCTTTTCCCAGGCAGCAAAGAACCTGAAATATGAAGAGCTCCCAAATACAATGCAGGATATCTTAGAGAAGCTGGAATTCTATGGATTATTTTAGTTTGCTGTGCCAAAAATAAAGTGACCTCCCATGTTCTGGCTGTGCTCCCGTTTGGCTGGGATCGCACAATCCAGAGAATCCAACCAAGTGCCCTTTTAAAACTATTTTAAGCCCATCATTCCAGGTTTTTAAGATAATTCAGAGAAAGTCAGGAGGGGAAGCCTCTGGCAGAGGATGAAAAGCTGGAGGCAGGATGGAAGAGGAGTTGTTATTGCTAGAAAACCAAGGAAAACAAACAATGAAATTTCCACAAAATTAAGTGATGACATTTGCATCCATCACTGGGAATCTGGCCATGGAACACATAGCTCTGCTCCAGCCTGGAGCGTGCTTGGGAAGGATGGAGTCCAGGATTGGGAAAGATGGAATCCATGGCTCAGGAAGAATGGAATCCATGGCTCTGGAAGGATGGAATCCATGGCTTGGGAAGAATGGAGACACCTTGGAGGAACCAGGAGGGAACAAGCTGAGATCCAAATCCCTGTCCTGCTCCATGGAAGGAATAAACCTGGGTTAAACCTCCAGTGATGTGAGTGGTGGATGCAGAAATCCCTGGAATTGTTCCAGGACAGGCTGGATAGGGCTTGGAGCAACCTGGGACAGTGGAAGCACCCCTGCTTCCATGGACATGGAATGGGATGGTCCTGAAGGTCCCTTCCAACCCAATCCCAGTGTCTCATGGATGATGGAGAGGGATTCATCCTGAAGGAATGGGGGTTTGAGCTGGGATACATCCAGCCACTTGTTGCTAATTCCTTCCACTGGCTAGGGAGGCAGTAAGGGGCTATGCAGTGGGGCTGGATGAGGAGACCGCTCCACATCCTTTCCAGTCTGATTTGTAAGGGATGCCTCCCATGCAGAGAGCCAACCTTCCGAAATGTTTGGATAACTCTGCAATTCCCTGCCTTGGCAGCTGTTCCTGACCTAAACACTGACAGCTGGATCCCATTTCTCCAGGCTGGGAAGAGGAGTGCAAGGTCAGAAGATGGATGGATGTGAAAGTTGGGATGAAATGAGTCGTTGGAATAGACCAGGCATTGGCCGAAGCTGAATTAAAGTCACTTAAAGCTGATTTAAAGCAACATCAGGAATATTCCTGATTTAAGGCCCTGCCTCTGGAGCAGGCTGGATGAGAGATTGGATTCACCAAAGCCAAGCCCTTCCAGCCACAAAAGTCTAGGATTTGCAAAGACATAGGGAAAGCTGTGGCCACACTTGTAACCACCCACCCCAGTCCAGGCCATTCTAATGATCCTGAGGGCCAGATCGGATCATTGGAGCATTCCAGTTTTCTGGGAGAAAAATATCCTATTTATTGCTCAGTTTTCCCACTCTTCGCAAAGTTTTCACACTTCTGTGGATCCTTCAACTCCTGTTTAAGCTGCAGCTCCAAATTTCCCAAATACCACTGGCTACAGATGGAAAGGGAGGATTTTCCATTCTAATTCCCTTGGAAAAGCCTTCTCTTTTATTCAGGGGATCACCAAACTACTGGGATTTTGCCCAGTCAGACTGGAATACTTGGCTGACATCCAGGAGCAAGGGATATCTTTGGATGTCTTGCACATCCCAGGGAGGTGCCATTCCAAAGGGAAAAGACCCAGGGATGAAGTGTTGGGAGAGGGAAAGGAATTTAACTTTCTGAGGCGTTTAATTTCTCAGGTGTTTAATTTTTTGGGAGTAATGTTGTATTTTGGAACAGGTTCCCAGAGAAGTTGTGGACACCCCATCCCTGGGAGTGTCCAAGGCCAGGCTGGACAGGGCTTGGAACAACCTGGGATAGAGGAAGGTGTCAGGGTTGGAATGTGATGGAATTTAAGGTCCCTTCCAACCCAAACCAGTCTGGAATTCCACTATTCAAATCCTCCAGTTTGCCACTAAATCCCCATATTCCTGGGGGAATTCCCCTCATTCTACACCCAGAGCCCTCCATGTGCCTCACACTCTGGGAATCCACTTCCATGCACTGCTCCTTCCCAAAAACCTTCTCCATGTTTCCAGGCACCATCTACCTCAGGATCAGCCCTGGGACCATGTGTCTGGAATATTTCATCACTCTGGCACAGCTGAAAGCACTCGGTGTTCTCTGGGATTGTTCTGGGAATTGCAGCATGGGAGGGAATGGCTGTTCGGAGGGAAAGGGATCTCACTGCCTGGTTTTACCCTTTGGATCCATTTTTTGAAGATGCTCCACAGTTTTCTGGGATAACTAATCTCCATGGCTTTTTGGATATGAGCATCTTTCTGGTATTGGATACCTGACATTCCTGGCATGGTAATTCCTGGGAGTGTCACCTTTCCATGGCTCCAGCCCACAGGACTGTGCCCTTGGATGATTTCCAGAAATCCTGGGATATATTCCATCTTATTTTTCCCATTTTGTTCTATTTTGACTCCTTGTCTAGCTACCAAATAAATTTTAAAAATATTCTCAGGTCTCATCTTAATCCATAACGAATCCCATCCCTCATTCCCCCATCCCTGTGACGCCCAGCATCCCACAGTCCACCCTCCTGGCCACTCTCCAAGGTGAGGGGCATCCCAAAGGGAATTCACCTCCTCCTGAGCATGGATTTAAACTTCCAGAGCAGCAAATCCCTCTCCTTTTCCCTATTTTCTACCACCCCACCAGGAATATCACAAATCCCATTCAAAGCTGTCAGCAAAGTGAACATTCTTGGTGGGATGGAAACACTGCTCCCATGCCGTGTCCCCAGGCAGCTCCCAATTCCCTGGATACCTCAGAAAGGTTCATTAAGCTGTCTCTACTTTCCCCTGATCCCCATGTCTGTCTCTTGGAAAAGGGCAGGGAAAATCTGTTCCCTTTCCAGACCACACAAGTGCAAAAGGGGCTGGAAAACAACTCCCTCTGCTCTCTGCCTCCATTTTAACAGCTCTCCAAGGAAAAAAGGTCAGCAGTTCATGGATGGCAGGAAAGACCTACTGGGCACTTGGCTTATCCCAAACATTCACTGCCCCATTCCCAACTTATAACAACCTCCAAGAGGTTGAGCTTTCCCCCCTCAGAGCTGGATGAATTTTCCATCTGGGATGTATTTTTAGTGCCTGGAGCTGTCCTCTCCTCACTCCCAACACGTGATGGGAGCTGCTCCGCGCTCCTGGATCCTGATAATTATTTTATCGGCTGTTTGGGAACATCAGGAAACGTTGTCGGTTCAGCCCAAATTGATCCAGGTCAATCAAATGCCTGGAATAAACTGTGGATAAATCCATGATTTCATCACTTCCAGCCTGCCAACCCCCAAGAGTGGGAGTGATCTCACTCCATGTGTTGATGTGTCCTGGGAATAAATGAGCTCCCGAGCCGTGCCTGTGGAGTAAACTAAAACAATCAGAATGTGCAGGAAGGAAAACACTGCCCGTGGCGAGCTCCACTCCCCTGAACCCGTGGCTCGGCTGCTCCGGCCATAAATTATCCCTAATAAATCTCCTTGGATGTTTAATGCCATCGCTCTCCTGCCAAAATGGGGCATTCGAAAACAGGCTGAACAAGGGGCTGAAATTCCTTGGGAATGTGGAAAACTTTTTTGTTTTTCTTCCAAGCCTTTTAAATACCCTTACATTATCCTTCAAGCAGATGTCCAGAGAAAGACTCCTGACCCATTTAAAACTTTTTTTTTTTTTTTTTAATAAAGTCCAGTTTGGGGCTGGATTTGCTGGCCAGCACCTGACAAAACTCGGGAATGGGAATGCGGAGCCTTAATGACTCCGGGGTGTGACTTTTAACGGCAAGGCTGAGGAAACGAAGATAAATTAAAGCCTAATTAGGGCCGTTAACGGCTTTCCCAGCCCACCGCACATCTGGAGCCCAGGAGAATGCTTGGAAAAATGTTACAGTCGGCTCCTGTTGCACAGCCTGGCCACCTCTAGATTAGTTCCACCTTTTTTTAGGGATAAAAATACACCTTTCAGCATCCAAAGCCAACACAAGGAGTGAGATTGTGATTTTAACCCCTGGCAGATTTGCAGCTTTATAAAAATTATCCCAAATCTACCCAATAATCCCAAATTCCCCCTTCCCAAACTTCCAAGTTGCCCCAGCAAGGAAGGCCACATGAAGACACTTCCCACTCCTGCTCCCATGAGGCTCGAAATCTATGGAAGTAAAATTCCAATAAATACAGGGAAGTGGTTACAAATCCTGGTTGAGCCCTGCTTAGTGTTTCCCATGATAAAATCCCAATCCCTGGAAACCCAATGGATAAAAACTCCTGTGTTGTATCTAGGAATAGAAACATCCCTCTTTTCAAGCCAGTCATGGATCCCTTCTGGAATAACCCAGTATATTTGCTGCAGAATTTTGGGATACTGCTGCCAACCCATCCATAACCTTGGGTACATCCCCTCCAAGTTGGATTCTTGGCACGGGTGGATGAGAACAGCCCAAATCATTAAGATTACAAGGAAAAAGCTGAGCCTTGGAGGATGGGAAATGGGAATAAAAATCCAGGAAAAGAATAAAAGTCAGGGAAAATCACCTTTCAAAGCCTCCCCAGATGTCTTAATTAATTAATTAATCAGTCAATATTCCCTCATCCTATTTATTCTCCAATGGTTTTGGGGAGCCACAGCAAATAAATCCAAGGAAATATCCGATTCTTGGGAAGTAAAAGAGGGCAGCAAAGGATAAACAAGAGCATCTCTGCCATTTTCCCAGAGTGGGAAAATTTAGGGACTTTTAGTCCAGGAAATGAAGTTTAGGATAAAGTTTGGGATAAACCCATCAGATTTGTTCCTTGGGCTTGGGATTTGCTCCTCCAAAATCAATTACTGGGGAAAGGGAAGATTTTTTTCTCCATCCTCTCTCATCTCCTCCAGCTCCAAGGACAAAAATGGGACTCTTCCACCTTCCCTAAATTTTGCTGAACTTCCAGAGCCACCAAAAATCCTAACCTGAGGTTTTCCAGTCCTGTAATCCATGATTCCTAACAAAAACTCTGGAGAAAAGCCATGGATTTTCTGATTTGCCCCCCCCCCCCACATTCCTGGCACGTTTGGGAATGTTCTGTACTTTTGGGATCAGGTCCAGATTTGTTGTGTTGAAATAGGGATTCATCCCAAAATGTGGTGATGGGGAGGAGTAATCCAGGTCCCCCCTCACTAAACAAAGAATATAGAGAGGCTGGAGCACGTCCCAGGAAGGGAATGGAGCTGGGAAGGGGCTGGAGCACGAGGAGGGAGTTGGGAAAGCTTAGCCTGGTGAAAAGGAGGCTCCAGAGGGACATTCCCACTTCCTACAGTACCTGACAGGAGGGTGCAGCCAGGTGGGATCGGGATGTGCTCCCAGAGAATGGCAAGACAAGAGGGAATGGCCTCAAGTTCCTCCAGGGAAGCTTCAGGTTGGATACTGGGAAAATTCCTTAAAAAACAGTTGCCCTGCCCTGGCAGGGGTTTCCCAGACATGGACATGGCACTTGGGGATGTGATTCCATGATTCACCCGACTTGTGCCATGGGAATCTGCCCAGTAAACCCAGGCACATCCCAGTTGCTGGATAATCTGGGAAGAGCTCCAGGCTCCACTCCCTCATCCCACAGAATTTCTAGCTGGCTCCTTTTGGGGTTAAGGATTGTTGGTTTAGCCCTGGCAGCCGCAGGAGTTCCAAAAGCATCGGATGTATCCAATGAGAACACAAGGCAAGTTTGGAAGTCAGGCAAACACAGCACTAAAAATAGCAAATGCTTGACAATTCTCACTTCTCTTCTCATTTTTTACTAGGGGTCTCTCAAAGTTTTTCCCTACAGTGCTACTTCCCAGGGGTTTGATGCTGTTAAAACTGGCTGTATGTAAAAACGTGATTTTGGGATTTGACCCAAAATCCAGGGATTTAAACCAAAACTCACCCAAGGAGTTTACTAAAGTGTCCAAAGCTGGGATTGTGACATTCCCAGGTATACTCTGGCATGGGAAGGGGTTGTATTTGTAGGATCAGTGTTTGCACTGGTCTGGCTAATCCCAATTTCCCTGGACCAGCATCCCAAGAGTCAGGGATGCTGCAGACATCCCCATGGAACACCACGACAATTCCCTGTGTCCCTGTTCCACAGAACCTAATGGATAGACCCAGCAAATGGAGATCAATTCCCAGCTCCTGCATGACTCAGGAGCACCTGATCCATCCCTGTCATCATTCCAGGTTGCTCCACTTGCAGCTCCAGATGGAATGTGAGCCTTTGAAACAGGCATTGGGACACATCCCACACTTCCTGAAAAAGTAGGATGGAAGGAATGTGGGAATGAGATATTCCTTGGCTCTGCATTTCCACCTTCCCTCTAAACAACACCTGCTTCCCAGAAAAGCACAAATCCCTTGGCATGTGCCTGTTGGGTATGGATATCCATCACTGCACTCCCGGGAGCCAGGGAAAAGCTCTGGTATCCTTTGGCACTGGCATTCCACAGCTGTGCTTCCCTGATTCCATCCTACACCGTTGTGTCGTCTGGACATTTTATGAGTTTCCTGGGTGCAAGCCTGCAGAAGTTTTTCTTCCCAGGGGAAAGCTCACTTTCTCACCACAGAATTCTATAAACATATCTCTGAGCTGTGTTTTCAAGGACAGGTGGTGTTTGGCTGCCCTGTCTCCCGATATGGGGGATGTGGGTTTTCTCTTTCTTAGCCAATGACGTGGAAAATTGTTATCACTGAATTGTAAGCATTTCTAGCATTTTTGTACTGAGCATGAAGAAGAAAGCATCTAAACTTGGTACTTGGGCACATAATAGCCCAAGCCTTCTGAACAATGGAGTCATCTTAATAAATCATATTAAGCTTTCTGATTTTGGAGTTAAAGAGTCCTGATTCACTGTCAGGCACAACAATACAGTTGGATCAGGGTCTGTCTTTCCAGCCCCGTGGAAAAGAGTCCTTGAAAAGGCAGCAAATGCCAGCCAGAGTTTGGGAAGCAGAATGCTGGAGGGAAAACTTGGAAGGGACCTTAAAGATCCTCTCATTTCAAGCCCTGCCATGGGCAGGGGCATATTTCACCATTCCAAGTTTTTCCAAGCCCTGTCTCACCTGGAATTGGACACTTGCAGGGATGGGGCATCCATAGCTTTTCTGGGGCCTCCCCACCCTCACAGGGAAGAATTCCTTCCATATATCCAATTTATTAGAACTAATTAATATTTAATTCCAGCTATGGAAAACCTCAGACCTTCCCCCCCTCCTCTATCCATCCATTGGTGCTCCCAAATTTTTACGGACAGCAGCCAGGCAGAAGGATCTGCCTGGAATCCAGGAAACCTCTCCACCAAGGAAAGATCAAAGGCTCCATTTCCCTCCAGATATTGGGTTCCACGTGCCGGAGGCAGGAGAGGACGGATTTACAAGGAAAAGGATGAACTCCAGCCAATGGATTAATGTAGCACTCAATTCCAATGAAATCCTGGAGCGGGAGCTGACACATTCGGGATAACACATTTGGGATGGACTGGAGAAATTCCAGCTGCTGGAAGGAACAACCTGGGAAAACATCAGGAATTTTGGGAATTGATCAAAATCAGTTTAGGATGATGCATTTTTGACCTGTTCCTTGGTAATTTTTATCTGGTCCCAAACATTTTAGGGACTTTTGGGCTCTGTTTCCCACTTTGCCTGTGTTTTCATTTAAGGGAATCCATCTGTAATGGTGTCCCTTGACCTCGGCACAGCCCGAGGCCACGCACAGCCCATTTTCCACTAAAAATGCAATTTTCAAGGAAAAATCCAATTTATTTCCATCCAGATGTTTTATCCTTGCTGTCCTTTGAGCAATTCCCTTTTTGGTCATAAAAATTCCAGGAAAATCCAATGAAACCCTGCAGGATTTGTTCCCAGCTTCCAAGTTTTGTAGCTGACACATCCCAATCCTTTTTTCTTTTTAAGGCACTGGAACTATTTTGTCTTTAAATTCCTTTAAAAAATCAAAAAATTTCCCAAAATCTGGGTTTTAATCCACCCTGTCCTGGGATTCAGGAAGGACCATGCATGGATGGCCCATGCATGAATGTTCCAGGCCAGGTTGGAGAAACCTGGGATAGCAGAAGGTGTCCCTGCCCATGGAATGGGATGAGCTTTAAGATCCCTTCCAACCCAAACCATTCCATGATTCCAAGACTTTCCCAACTCCTCCATCATTCCTGGGGTAAAATAACAGTCTCCAGGTGGACACAGCATTCTAGAGGGATTTGGCATCACCATTCTCACCCCTGTTGTCCATGGTGGTTCTCTCCTCCATTCCCAATAATGGCACTTCTCAGGTTTCCAGGAATCTCCAGGAATCGCCAGTCAGGAATCACTGGTTATAATGGGTGAGATGATTCCAAGGTGAAGGGGGTTCACTTCAAGCCAGGTCTTAGGAGCTCTCAGCGATCCCTTCATACCTGAGGTAGCCGAGCTACCCGGATGGCATACAAGGAGCAGGATGGCTCTTGTGGCGCTGTTTGAAACAGAAAAACGTTTAATAAGAAACAAAATAACAAAGCTCTTTACAGAGAAAAGCTGTGCCAGGGCAAGAGATGCTTGCTCCTGCTAAGCACCCCACATAAGTGATTATGTCCTTTGTTCTCTTCTTTTTCTATTAAATCACCCAGGCGTCTTGGCCTCTGTCCAATCGGACAGCCCCGAGTTTGAGGTGAAGTCCAAAAAGTCCTATGCGGTGTCCCTGTACCAAATTCGGAGAGAATTTCTGGGGTCTTTGCCTTATTTAGCAGACAAAGGATATTTGGGAATTCTCTTGTAATTTGGTCACCCCGTCAATAGGGAGCACACTCCTACACCAAGGAATCATCCTTAAATCCCCGAACTCTGTCTGTTCTCTGGCTTTTCCACAAAAATCCCCAAGCCCTGGAGAATCCATTTTCTGGGATTTGTGCAGTTTTCCAGAAGGCAGCAGGGAGATCCTGGATTCCAACTTCCATTGGAGGAAGGGTAGGGATTCAACAAGGAAAAGTTTCATTGACCTGGAATCAGGGTGGCAGAGCGTGGATTTGGGAGTGGCTTTTAGTGGGAATCCTCAAAAAAAACCCAAATCCCTGAATCCAGAAGGCATCCACCCTCCTCCCTCACACCTTCTCATCCCAAATCCAGCTTTTCCCATCCTTTATGAAGTTAGGGAGAGCTTTGCCCATCAGGAGCATTTCTGGAACATTTTGGCTCCCCACCAGTTTTCATGAAAATTGGGAGAAAGGGTAAAGCCAAGGGCTCAGCAGGGACACAACCCTGTGAATGCTGGGACTGGGGAGATTGGGATTGATTACACCCTGCCAGGACCCATTCCAGCTCCGGGAGATCCAGGAGGAGCTGTAAATCAGGGAAAAGCCAGGCACAGCCACCCTTCAGAGTCAAGCACCTGAGAATTCCAAAGGCAGGAAAAACCCCAAGCTCCCATTCCCATGCCAGGAGCTTGGAGCTCCTCCTGGAGCCATATAAATCAGTTTTTCCTGCCCTACTCCACACAAAATTCCAGCTGCTGCTTGTTTGGATGTAGATTCCCCCTCCGTCTCCTTATTTTTTCAGCCAAGGTACCTGGAATGAAAAACAAAGCCCAATGTGCCATGACGAAGCTTCCAGGCATTGCTGCCAGGCAAAGGAAAAATCCTGGGAATAACCCCACTTAGATCCCTGTCCCAGGGGGGCAGCACAATCCCAGATTTTGCTGCAAGGCATGGAGAAACCCTTCCCAAATAAATCTGGAATGCATGCATCCCTCAGCCTATTTCCTTTAGCGTGGCTAAATCTCAAATCCCAATATCCCACGGAACCAAATCCACACCAAGGAAACAAGGAAATGGGATAAGTTGGATTCTCCTCTGATGAATTTAACTCTCTAGATTAAATACACCTGGATGCTAAAACTTGGGAAAAGGGAATTTAATTTTAGTTTTCTGATGGATATTCCTGTCCCCAGCTGATGGATGCAATACCCATTCCCTGCCCCGTATCCCTGATCGTTCCCAGTTAGGAAAAACCAAATGGCTGTGAGCTCAGTTTTTTGGGTAAAGGGAATATTTACACCTGTATAAATATGGGAATAACACTTGAAAACAGGAAAATTCAGCTTTTAATGTTTTTAAAGTGAGATCCAACAAATCCAGAAAGGAATGAAACAGCTTTGGCATACAGGTGGGTCCCAAGGGGGGGGACCAAAATAAAGCCTATCACCTCCTTTTTCCAGACTCCAGGATCCTGGAAATCTGGAGGAGCTTGGGATAAATCTCTTGTAGCCAAGCAAGAAGGGAAGGAACTTCTTTTCCTCCCCAAAAAAGGGAAAACTTTGGCTCAGGGAAATGTGGAATAAAACCAGAAATTATTTGGCATTAACTGCAGCATTCCTCCTTTTCCCACCCCATTTTTCCTCAATTCCAATGGCAGCAATGGAACTCCCCATTGCACATAGGGGGCATCTGGACTGGAAATTGTTGCCCAGGATTTTGGGAACATTGGGTGAGGGGAAGGAAAAGCTACCACAGTTTCCTGAGGTGGGGATTTTGGGATGTGTACTGCATTTTCCTGATTTTCCAGAGTTTCCCCCGGTCTCCATTTTGGAGAGGAGGGAGGGCTCCAGAGGCACAGGGAATGACAAATCCAGAATGGCAAATTTGGAATGGCAAATCCAGAGTGGTCATGAAGGGGAGGCACTTGGGAAATAGGGAATTTCTTTCCTTATATATCCCAAATTCTGGGATCCTGATCCTTAAATCCTGGCACTCCAAGGGGATGGAATGGGGATATCCAGGACAGCCAGAATCCCAATATTGGGATTATCCTATGGTTAGGGGTGGAACTGGGACCAATATCCAGATTCAGGATTTTGGGGATCCTTTGGATGATGAAGCAGAGACCACTTGGTTTTTCCCAGAATTTGCCCTCTAAATCCTTGGACACCTCCAGGGATGAAGACTCCAAACCCATTCCAATGTTTTTCCCTATCTCTCAGCTCAAAGGTGGAAATGATGCCTGGGATTTTATTTCACTGCGATCCCAAAGCTTGGCTGGGTTTTTCCTTGGCTTTTTTCCTGTGNTGTGTTGCTCTATGTTTTTTCTCTGTGTTTTTTTTTTTTTTTTTTTTTTTTTTTTAAATCCAACCAACTGAAAAACCCAGAGAGAAATAAATAACGTTCCAAGGCCATCCATCAGCTGAGAATGAGTGCGGGGCTGTTCGCTGGAACTTCTATTTCTGCTCGTGGCCAAGGGAAATCGTCGCTTCCCATCAATCCCAAAATCCATTTTTCAGCTTTAATGAAGACATCATTTTGATAGAAGTGGAGGGAACATAAACAATCCGAGCCATGGAAAATGAGGAATTAACTGCCTGGAAAACTTGGAGCTCATTTGGACTTCTCCAGCTTCTCAGGGCTGGAGGCTCCTGAGTTTTTTGGCTGTGGTTGGATGTTGAGAAGGTAAAAAAACAGGGAATTTTTAGAAATAGAGCTTGGAATGAGTTCCAGGAGCATTTTCCATTGGTTTTGTCCTGCTGGAGTCAGGAATTAATTGGCTGAGTGTGCAGAGGGCACAAGCACACATGGAATTCCTTGGAAAGGGAGGCACAGTCCTAGAATTAGGGAATTGTTTAGGTGAGAAATGCCCTCTGGGATCAGAGCCCAACCTGTGCCAAATTTCCAGATCCAGACATTCTTTGGACATCTCCAGGGGTGGGGATCCATCCCATTCCAATGCTTTACCACCCCTTCCATTAAAAAATTCCTCCTGAGTCCAACCCGACCCACCCCTGGCACAGCCTGAGGTATTTTCCTCTCATCCTGCCCCCTCTTCCATAGAAACAGAGACCTTATGGATTTGCTCCTGGATGTATGGAAAGCACTCCAAGGGGAGCCATTCCAAGCTTGTCCTTTCTTCCAGCTGAGGAGCTGAGAATCAAATGTGATTCTGGCTTGGGAAACCATTCCCACTGTGCTGCAGTAGCACAACCCTAAAATTCCATCATTCCCTGGAAGAAAATCCCCAAAGTCACCTAAAACATGGAAGCAAAGTTGTCCTGAGATTTCTTGGATAAAGGATTTGCCATTCCAAAAATCCTCTCTTTACTAGCTTCACCAAATCCTCAAATGATTCATGGAAAGGTCACAAAAAAATCCACACCTGTTTTAAGAGGAATTTTGGGGTTTGGAATTTTTGGATTCCCACAAAATTCCTCCATGGAAAAATGGAAATGTGGCTGCCAAAACTTTGTCCTATGCCATTCTCACCAGCTTGAACTGCAGCTGGAAAAAAAATAAGGAAAAAATATAAGTGGGATACTCAAAATTCCCTAATTTTAGATCAGGATGTGTTTGGTGCCAACCAAACCTGGAATTCCTGGGAAATCCTGGAGATGTTGGCACAGGTGGTAGCTCCAGGGGCTGGGAATTATTTGATTCCATGTGGCTCCCACACACTTCCAAGCATTCCCAAAGTCCTCAAATTACTGCCAGGCATGGGAAGCTCACCTTTGGATCCAGGGCTGGCTGGAAATAAAAGGGGCTAGGAAATCCTAATCCCAGGAGCTGCAATCCAGAGAGGTCCATGGGATCTGAAAGCCCTGGGGCAGGAACTCCAAGCCAGGCAGAGCCAGGTTTTCCATCTGGATGCTGCTAATGCTTCTTTTCCTGATCAATTTGTGGATAGAATTCCATCAGGAGCCTGGATCTCCATTGGTGCTTCCCTCTTCCCACTTCTGCCAAGAATTACAGCTAATTTCATTTGTCTCTCTTCCCAGTCTCACTTCTGCCTGCTCCCAGGAGCGTTCCCAAGGCAAATATTTCCTCCTGGAAAGCCTAAACAATCCAGGGATTTCACTGCTCCTGTTGGAATGCTTCATCTCATCCCAAGGGAAAAACAATTCCACATTTCCCTCTCCTGATGGGAGAGAAATGATGGCACAAATGGTTTTTGGGATAACTTTGCCATCCAAGCCTTTTTCCATCCCTGGAATTTCCATCCCTGGATGGGGCTTGGAGCAGCCTGGGATAGTGGGAGGTGTCCCTGCCCATCCTTACAGGATGATCCTTCAGATTCCCGTGCTGAGAATCAGCTCCTGTTGGAACACCGGGCAGTAAACGTGAGGACTGGGAGGAACAATTCCCAGTGCTCCATTGGCTTCCAGAGCAGGAGGAAGGTGTGGAAAATTCAGGAGCTGCTTCATAGCTTGTAAACACAGCCGCTGGGAATTTTATGGGAGCTGTGGGGGCTCTGTTCCCTGGGGAAAGGGAATTCCAGACCCACAGTGCTCCAGTGCCTTCCCAACCTGGGATTATTCCAGAGAATCACTGGAATCAAAAAGAAAATCCAGGATTTTAATGAATTGGGGAAAACCATAGGGATCATAAGGATCATGGAATTCCAAGCATTCCATGATTCTTCCACACTCCTGGCAGGCAGAGCCACGGGACATGGAGGTCCCTAAGGATGCTCCAGGATATTCCCAGTGCACCTCAGCCATGTCCAGGCACTTTCCTGGGACCCCTCTCCCCATCATTCCTTCTTTCTATGCTGGGATCCATCAGAATCCTCCTTTCCAACACTGTTCAATCCCAGAAATCCCCTTCTGCCTGGCACAGCCGTGCTCCCACCAGCCTGGAACATCCCTTCCCTGCCCATCCCACAGGAAAGGCGGATCCCACCCGTATCTATCCAAAAGGATTTTCCCACCACGCCCTCCCTTCTCTCCCTTGGCTTTTCCATCTCCAACAGGATTTTTGGGAAGAACTAGAATGCTGGTGAGTGGGATGGATTAATTAAATCAGGAAAAAAATGGGATTGAGACAAAAAAATTCCCAAACATCCAATTTTATTCCCTGGAAATGAAGCACCAGCACCTTCTTCTTCCTTCCCATCCCCCACTTTTTTTTTGTCAACCACTTCCAACATATTTTATCCTATTTTTTCCCCCTCCTGTATTTTTCCAGCACTTTTTCTCCTTGGCTTTTTTAATCCCAGCCTAGAAAATTTGGGATGACCTCACTTGCCCAGGAATGTTGTTATCCTTGAAAAAGTTCCTTGCCTGAAGTTGTATATTTGCCTTGGCTACACCCAACTCAGATCCTACTCGGAATTCCAACCCTCCCAAATGTTCCCGTGCCGGATCCGTCTCCCAAATATGCCATATATCTCCCAGTTTTCCAAACAGAGATGGATTTCTCCCAGATTTGTTTGATAAATCCCGGCCCACATTCCCAGTTGGAGCTGTTGGAGTTCCTACTGTTTACTCCATGTTGGTGGCCAAGCCTTAATCACCCAATGCTCCCCGGGAGGCCATAAATCCAGGGAATGAGCTGGGCCTTTGTGCGGGATTTCGACAGGGCTGAATTTCAGGGAAAAGCGGAGCCGGGATTTATGACCCTCCGGGGTTGGAGGCTTCCAGCATTCCCGGCCGTGTGAAAACAGATGGGTGCACGGACACTCCAGCACATCCCGCCTGACCTCAGATTCTCAGCACTGCCTGCAAATGGGAGCCAGATGCCTGGAGAGGTCTTCATTATCCTGCCTTCCTGCTTTTCCTTCAGGATTCATCCAGAAGGATTTCCCTAGGAAGGGATCATCCCATTCCAACCCACCTGGGACACCTGGGAATGAGCTTGGAAAAGCCCCAGCCCAGCCAATCCCACTCTGATCCCCTTTATCCAAAGGGGATTTTCCAGGTGCATGCCTGGGATATCCAAAGGGATGCAGCCAGATGTTTCTGGATGCCATCAGCAAATTTTCCTGTAGTAAAACCCCACTCCCACTTTTCCCTGACAAACAGGATCAAGGTGCCGGGAACAGGCACTTGGAGCCTCCCAGATTTCCTCGTACCAGCAGAAAACCAGTAATATTTTTGGTTATTATTCCCACCAATAAAATCTGGAAGATTTGAACCAATGAATCCCATGTTTCAGCCCAGCCCCTGGAGCAAAGCTCAGCTCCCAAGGGTGGGAATTCCGCATCAGGAATTGTTGTAGAGAATAACAGGTGCCAGAGGCTGCAGCACCCTCTGGAATGTGGCTTTGCTCCTGTGGGAGCAGCATCCCTCCAACCCATCTAGATTTCTTCAATATCCAGACACAACAGAATTAAAATATTAAATCCAAGCATTCCAGTCAACATAGGGCAGCCCCATCCTGGGAAAAATGGGATTCCCCTCCAAAAGTGGGAATTCCCTGGGAATGTTTTCCTGCCCAGGAGGAGCATTTGGCATCTCCAGAGCTGGGGCTTGCTCATCAACAGGGATGGATGGAATTTCCTGGAAGCTGAGGTGGGAGTGGGAAGTGGGAGCAGAGCTTCTCCAGCCGGACACTGAAATGGCTGGCAGAGAAAAGTTGGGCTGGAGCAATGGCAGCCCTTGGGAGGAGCCGGAGGACAGGAAAAGGAAGCATACCACAAGATGCGTGCACCTTTTGGCTTTAGGGACTCTGCTCTTTGCTTTTTGGGGGGCTTTTAGGCATGAGGCTTTTGGGAGAGTTGGAGGCCTTTTTGATCTTGCACCTTGTGCTTTTTGGAGACTTTGAACTTTTCCTGGGTGCTTTTGGAGATGGAGCTTCCTTTTTTTGAGACTTTTGCTTCTGAGCCTTGGGAACCCTGGGGGCTTGGCAGATCCTGGCGGCGGCACTCGCTGATGGCATCATCATCCAGTGCCGTGGCAGGGCTTGGCGCTGCTGCTGCTGCTGCGGGCTCCCTCTCTTT
This sequence comes from Dicaeum eximium, assembly GCA_013396995.1. Lineage (NCBI taxonomy): Eukaryota > Metazoa > Chordata > Aves > Passeriformes > Dicaeidae > Dicaeum > Dicaeum eximium. The sequence goes on along the minus strand of VWZP01008977.1, from coordinate 377,684 downwards.
TTCCGGGTTCCACAGGAGCGGTGGTGTCGGAAGTGACGTCATCGCGCAGTGCGGCTCTCTCCAGCACGTGCGCCCAGGAGCTGCCTCAGGCCGCCATTTCGCGCCTTTTTTGCTTCAGCCTTTCCCATCAGGTCCTTGTGAGAAATAAGGCTCACTCTTTAAAATTTTTAAAAGTTTAATAAGGGATGAAAGGGACAGTACAGCTCTGGGTGCGTGGCAAACTGCCAGAGGCACACTAGTTAGCTTACAACTATTTTCTTATATACCATTTCACTACATTAGTTAAATGCATATTCATGAGGATTATACATATTCAAACATTCGTTTACGTTTTCCGTGAATTCTTTTGCTTGGCTCGATCTTTGACTGGTTTTCATGCCATCCTTCAAATGAAATTAATATATTTTATTTCTTCTTGAGGCTCTGTTCCGTTGTTTGAAACTTTCTGAAAACCTGGAGGGTCAGTGGTAAATCCCTCCTTACATTTTGTTTTCTTGGTGTTTATTTTCCTGGTTCTTTTCACTGTTATAATTCAGATAAGATACTCCACAAGTACATTAAATCAACATCGCTATTTCACACAGTTGTCTGAGTTATTTCTACCATTGATGGTTAGTTACACAAATAAAAGCATTTAACATTACAATGCACAAAGCATAGTTTTTTATTTTAATATTTTACGAAAGCCTAAGCTGCAATATATATTTATCACACTACTCTACATGTAAGTTACTGTCCTGGGGCAACTTTATGATGCTCGTATACCCATTCATCTGTTTAGCCTGGAAATAAGTTTTGCACCTTTAGAGACATGTTCTGAGAGCCATGTGGGAGGAAGAAGAACACAATTTCTTTTCAGAAACTGCACTCACTCCTCCACATTCCTGCTTCTGGACTGTGTTGTCTGCAGATAGACAGACAGCGGGACAGAGCTCTCCTTTGCTCTTAGTTTTAGCTAGCTGAAGCAAAGAAGTTCCCTAGACTGTGGGGTTTTTTTTATCTTTGGACCTGTTTAAACCTGCTCTAGACTAAACACCAAAAAGAGCACTGGCAGCTCACACCTGTGGCCCACCAGGCCAGGCCTGAGCCATGGCATTTCCACCACTGGAGGGACTGATAAGAGGCTGAGTGAGCTGAGCTACAACCCACAAAAGGGGCTTTCTGAGTTTGTCATCTTTTTGGAGCGACAAGAGGTTTTATTGTTTAATATTTTTAAATTTTGTGCTGGTGAATGCTTTGTCTGTTAAATAAACAGGGTTTTTTTCCACTTTTCTCCAAGGAAATATTTTCCCAAACCAATTAGGGGAGGGGCCGCTTGAATCTGCTTTCTAGAGGAAGCCCTTCAGAGGTTCTCTCCCAAATTTGCCCTAAACCAGGACAAATACAATTTTTGGCGCCAAAAATTTGGTGCATTACAGAGCATTGGCTACAAAAGCTGACAGATTATACTATATTAAAGCAGGTAGAAGTGGTTACAAGCAGTACTACATCAAAATTGTTGTGCTTAATAATAATTTGCAAGAGCCAATACATAAATGTGAAAGCCAACAACTATACATTTATTTATAACATCCTGGACACGGCCCTGCAGGGTCCACGCCGGGCTTTGCAAAGGCAGAATCGCTGCTGTCTCCTGGCAGCACCCAGCATTTCCCTCTGGTGCAGCAGCAGCCAGAGCCGTGCCTGGGACGGCGCACACAGCCGTTCTTCCTGTCGTGGGCTCGGAGCTGGTTTTTGCCCACAGAGCCGAGGCCGGGTCTGTCACACTTAGAACTCTGTGCCCATTGTTATGAATGGCAACATAGTTATTTGCTTTCGCAGTTTTGTATTGGTTTTTGCAAGTTAGTTACTTTAAGAAGACGGTTCAAGGGTCGAACCAAGTAAAAGAATTCCCTGAACATGTAAACTCAAAGGAATATTGAAATATGTATAATCTTCATGAATATGCATTTGACCAATGTAATGAAAAGATATATTTAAAAATTGTTTTAAGAGAACTGGTGTGCCTCTGGCAGTTGCCAAGCACTCAGCGCTGTTTACTGTCCCTTTCATCCCTTATTAAACTTTTAAAAATTTTAAAGAGTGAGCCTTGTTTCTCACATAAACTAAGCACCCCCGAAATACATGGGTCAGATAACGCTTTGTGCGTTAATTACACGTTGGTGGTTTTTTGTTTGTTTGTTTGTTTGTTTGTTTGTNGTGAGAGGACGCACCTTGAATTGGCTACAGATAGGGGGCGAAATGTTTCTCAGAAAGGGCCACATGGTACCGAGTCTCTAATTGCTCGGGGAAAAAACACTTTCTGAGGGGACACACCTGGTTTCAGCGAGAGTTACACCTTTATTTTTTCTTTAATACCCCAAGGAAATCTCTCCCCAAAACACACGCTAAGCAGTTAAAAAACATACCGTGTTTTCGTTCACGAGCATCCCACCGCTGCCACCAATTTAAAATTTAAAAAACGTCATCAGGGAAGCGCTGTAGCGAGCCCATTGATAAAAACTGAATCCAGATTTGGAAAATGATCAGGATCGATCCCCCAGTAATGACTTTTTCTTCCCTTTTTTTCTGTCTTTTCCAGCCCTCTTTCTTCTGGGAAACTCCTTTTTCTCTTCCTTCTATTACCTATAAATGGCTCTCAGATGCAACGTTCGCCTCGTTTGGCTCAATTTCGCTCCTGACCATCCTTTGCTGTTTCCCCGCAGTGGAACGAGACAGCTGGGAATGGGAATTCTCCCAGCAATTCTCCCGGAATTCTCCCGGGAAAACAGCTTTGGAGTGATTTCTGCCTCTTCCCAATCTTCCCCCTGCCCATTCCCGGGGATTTGAAGCCGGATGTGAGGCTGTTGTAGGGAAAATCCCAATCCAGGGGATTTTCTGGCCCTCTGCTTCCTCGGCATGAACAGACACGAGAATGTGGAAAAACAGAAGATGAAAAAGGCAGGAAAAGGAGAAAGAGAGGAAAAGGGTGAAAATCTCTTCTGGATTAAGAATTCCTGGAAAGACTGAGTATTAGCTGGCAATAACCTGGAAGCACCAGGTGACACTGGAATTTTGGGGTCGTCCTGAGGGATAACACAAATCCCAAGAGATTCCTTAGCTAGTGGTTGGGGAATTACAGGAATGGAAAGCTCTGAAAGTCCTTAAATCGTATTTTCCAGCTGTTATTTCATGCAAATCCCACAAAAACCCTTCTCTCAATTTCTTTTCCCATCGGATTTCCCTTTCCTGTAAGGCTAGTATAAAATCCATCCCAATTTCCCCAAATCCAGGAGATTTATAAATGGTTTAAACGGTTGCCAGGAAATTCCCAGTTTTGGGGGAAATTCCAGCTTTCCTCATTCCTTGGGGAGGAGGAGATTCCATGGAAATGAAAGGAGCAATTCCCAGATCCCAAAATAATTAAAACCAAAGCTTTAAAATATAAAATAATAAAAATTTAATAAATTAATAAAATATTAAAATTTAATAATTACTTATTAATGGTGGAGAGCTCTGGAACTCCCACTGGGATTGGTCCCAACAGTCCCAGAAAGGGAATTTTACCTCCTACCTGGATGCAAATATTAATAATGTAGGAAAAATATTAATTAATTTTAAATTTATTAATAAATTATTAACATGACTCTTGATTTAATTAAATTGGGGCTCATTCGTCTGACTAGTTGAATTAATTAGTTTAATCAATTTAATAAATTTAATTCAATAAATCAAATTAATTAAACAACCATGAGAGAATTTACCCATTATTTATCTATTTTATAAAATAATAAATATCCAATATTCTAATAAAATAAGCCTAATTAATATTCAAATATAATAAAATGGAATTAAGTTAAATAAAATTTATTTTAAATGTAATTTAAATTTTTATTTTAATCTAGATTTAATGGAATTTATTCAAAATTATTTTCAAATTTANGTTGGTTGTTTTGGTTTTTTTTCTGCTTACACACTGTGACAGAAGGGACGAAACAGCTTCCCGAGGAGGGTCACACCCTAAAACTTCCAGGCGCCCCGAAAAGCGCTCCCCAGGAGGACACAGATTAGGGCACTGAGCTAATTAGCTGCACAGATGGGGCATATACCCTTCCCAGGAAGGGCCACGCTGCAAGAATCCTCCACAAGGCCCCAAACGCTTCCAGAGAGGACACGTCGTAAATTACTGAGGCAGTTGCGCACAAAGAGTTACAGATAAGAGGGCAAAATGCGTCCCAGAAAGGGCCACACCATAAAAGCCCTAAACTGCCCCAGGGAAAACACTTTGTGAGAGGACGCACCTTGAATTGGCTACAGATAGGGGGCGAAATGTTTCTCAGAAAGGGCCACATGGTACCGAGTCTCTAATTGCTCGGGGAAAAAACACTTTCTGAGGGGACACACCTGGTTTCAGCGAGAGTTACACCTTTATTTTTTCTTTAATACCCCAAGGAAATCTCTCCCCAAAACACACGCTAAGCAGTTAAAAAACATACCGTGTTTTCGTTCACGAGCATCCCACCGCTGCCACCAATTTAAAATTTAAAAAACGTCATCAGGGAAGCGCTGTAGCGAGCCCATTGATAAAAACTGAATCCAGATTTGGAAAATGATCAGGATCGATCCCCCAGTAATGACTTTTTCTTCCCTTTTTTTCTGTCTTTTCCAGCCCTCTTTCTTCTGGGAAACTCCTTTTTCTCTTCCTTCTATTACCTATAAATGGCTCTCAGATGCAACGTTCGCCTCGTTTGGCTCAATTTCGCTCCTGACCATCCTTTGCTGTTTCCCCGCAGTGGAACGAGACAGCTGGGAATGGGAATTCTCCCAGCAATTCTCCCGGAATTCTCCCGGGAAAACAGCTTTGGAGTGATTTCTGCCTCTTCCCAATCTTCCCCCTGCCCATTCCCGGGGATTTGAAGCCGGATGTGAGGCTGTTGTAGGGAAAATCCCAATCCAGGGGATTTTCTGGCCCTCTGCTTCCTCGGCATGAACAGACACGAGAATGTGGAAAAACAGAAGATGAAAAAGGCAGGAAAAGGAGAAAGAGAGGAAAAGGGTGAAAATCTCTTCTGGATTAAGAATTCCTGGAAAGACTGAGTATTAGCTGGCAATAACCTGGAAGCACCAGGTGACACTGGAATTTTGGGGTCGTCCTGAGGGATAACACAAATCCCAAGAGATTCCTTAGCTAGTGGTTGGGGAATTACAGGAATGGAAAGCTCTGAAAGTCCTTAAATCGTATTTTCCAGCTGTTATTTCATGCAAATCCCACAAAAACCCTTCTCTCAATTTCTTTTCCCATCGGATTTCCCTTTCCTGTAAGGCTAGTATAAAATCCATCCCAATTTCCCCAAATCCAGGAGATTTATAAATGGTTTAAACGGTTGCCAGGAAATTCCCAGTTTTGGGGGAAATTCCAGCTTTCCTCATTCCTTGGGGAGGAGGAGATTCCATGGAAATGAAAGGAGCAATTCCCAGATCCCAAAATAATTAAAACNTTAAAATTTATTAATAAATTATTAACATGACTCTTGATTTAATTAAATTGGGGCTCATTCGTCTGACTAGTTGAATTAATTAGTTTAATCAATTTAATAAATTTAATTCAATAAATCAAATTAATTAAACAACCATGAGAGAATTTACCCATTATTTATCTATTTTATAAAATAATAAATATCCAATATTCTAATAAAATAAGCCTAATTAATATTCAAATATAATAAAATGGAATTAAGTTAAATAAAATTTATTTTAAATGTAATTTAAATTTTTATTTTAATCTAGATTTAATGGAATTTATTCAAAATTATTTTCAAATTTAGTTTCAATTTAACGTCAATTCAATTTAAAATTATTTCCTTTCAATTTATATTTAATTTGAATTTATTTTAAATGATTTCAAATTGAATTCAAAGTTAATTTGAATTTAATTTTAATGTATTCAAATTTTAAATGATCAATATTCTTTAAAATCAAATTCCTTATTAATTCTTTATTTTAATTGTTTTCTTATTTTATTAATTTTTCCCATGTTTTAAAGGAATTTCAATATTAAATCCCCTAATGGATTATTTTTAGTTAATTTTCCTTATCTTATTCAATTTTTTTCATGTTTTAAAGCAATTAGAAATCAAATCCCATAGAAATTATTTTATCAAATAAATATTTCCTTCTCCTGATTTTTTAAGGGCTTTTGAGGGAAAATCCTTAAAATTCCAACTATTTCCTGATTTTCCTTATTTTTTCCCTCTCCGTGCCCATCTTCTGAGTGATTTCAAACCTTGGGATTCCTCTCCCTCAGTGATTCCAAGCCCAGAGACTGCTCTCTCTTTTCCCTTCTCCTAAATAAATCTTTTCTCTGGATCTGCTGCATCCTAAGGAAAAAAAGAATGGAAATATATAAATAAAATCCTCTGCACATTCCCCTTTTCCTGTCAAATAAAGGCAAAGATAATCTTTGAATTGTGCACCCAAATCATTGGAATAGTTCTCCTTTTACAAGAGCCTTTAAAATCCATCTTGAGGGTCGGGAGATTGGAACCAGTGCTCAGGAATTGTTTTGGGGGGAATAATTGGAATTTTTATTACAAGAAATCAAATCCAGGTGGGTCCCTCATCAGCCGCACTCTGGATTTTAATAAAAAGGAAAAGTTTTGGAACATCCTGCACTCTCTTCGGGGATTTTTTTTCATTTCCAGCCTCTCTTTGGTTAAAGGTAGGACACAAGTTTATGGGGTTATGCCAGGAATAGGATTGGGAGCGCACTTCCATATGGATTTGGGAGTGTGGAGTTAATCATCCTGGGATTTGTGAGCTGAGTGTCCAAAGGTAGCTTTGGAAGCACCTGAAATTCCATAGGAAAAGGCTATTCCAGGCTAGGAAAGAATATTCTCTTCAGGACAAGGGTATTCCAGGCCTAGAGGGAATATTCTCCTCAGAGAAAGGATATTCCAGTCCTATAAGGAATATTCTCCTCAGGGAATGGATTTTCCAGGCCTAGAAGGAGCTACACTTCCCTAATCCCCTTCCAGGGAGAGGGAGGATTCTGCCTGACATCCACAAAAACACTGGGAACATCTGGAGGGAATCAAACCTCCACAAAATCCCTCCACATGGTGGGAAAATTTGGGAGAAAAATATCCTTCCTTCCAATCCTGGCTGTTTTATGGGATGCAAACCTGTAAGGAATTCCATGTTCCTGGGAAACACCCTTCCCTCTGGGAAAAAAATTCCTCTTAAAAAAAAACCCAAATCACAAAAAAACCAAAAAACCAACATAATAAAAAAAATTATATTTTCAGAGAATTCCTTGAAAAAGTAGGCGGGGGGTGGAGGGGTGGGGGAGGCAGCTACGGCATTCCGAACTTCTACCACTTTTCCAAAGGCAAAGGATGCCTTAGGCCGCCATCTAGTGACTTTTACGGAGACAGCACTTTCAGAGGGAATCATGGATGAGTTTGCTCATCCCAGATGTTGGAATTCCCAAAAAACACATTACTCAAAGCCGCCGAGGGAGCAAATCTCGATCCATGGCCTCCCTCTATCTCGCTTCTGTCGCCTGGACATTTTATGAGTTTTCTGGGTGAAAGCCTGCTGAGGTTTTCTTCCCAGGAGAAGCTCGTTTTATCTCTGGGCTGTGTGTTAAAGGACAGATGCATTCTTCTGCCCTGTCTCCCGGTATGGGGAGATGTGGTTTTCTTCCTCTTAACCTACGATATAGAGAATTGTTATTTCTCTGATTTTGTAAGCATTTCTAGCATTTTAGCAGTCTTGTACTGACCATGAGAAGGAAAGCATGTTAACTCTGTACCAGGGCACATATAGCCCAAAATCCTTCTGAACAATGGAGTCATTTTAATAAATCATACAAGCCTTCTGATATTGGAGTCAAAGAGTCCTGATTCACCCGTTGGCCAGAGCGACAATATGCTTCCTCCTCCTAAATCTCAGTTTCCCACTGAGTCTGGGCTCGAGATGAGCTCCCGGTTTTCTGGAGACCTTGGAATGCCCCTCGTGCCATCCCTGTCCCCTCAGCCACGAATCCCTCGATCTCCTTCCCGCCCTTCCTAAACTCCCAGGATGTGGGAGAAAACAGCTGGAAGAAGGGCCCAAAAATTAAAATAAATATTTGGGAAAGAGTTTTGCTTTGGGAATCTCTTCCCTTTGGTTTTTAGGAGCCTGGAATTCCGTGGCTCTGAGCACGACAGGCACCGCTTCCATGATTTTTGGATGGGAATAACATGGAAAGGAACAGACTGGGGAACGCTGGGATTTTTTCAAGATACTCCCCCTGATCCCAAGCCAGCAGCACTCGATTACTCCAAAGCGCCGCTGGATTCTGCCGCTCCATAAAGCAGCCTTTATTAAAATCCCAGGATTTTCCTGGATTTACTGGGGACAGGGACGCGTGTCCCCAGCACCCTGTAACTCTCGGCACCCTCCACTCCTAGTGACAGCGCTGAGAGAAAGCAAATTCCTGAGTGGAATTCGCCTCATTCCAATGCTTTATGGGGCGCGGGTGACACGAGGGATGACACGGAGGTGGCTGCGGCCGCGGGAATTTCCCTTCCCGGGATAATTAAATCCCGGGATCCGCTGTAATGGGGCTCATTAGGACGCCCCATTTAAACCAGGCTTTAAAAATCTCCTTTAAAAAAGCAGGAGCGGTTCAGGAGCCCCAAACAGAGGTGGCTGCTGATGGCTTTTCCCAAAAAATGCAGGAATGCGTCTCCAAAGACATCGGGAAATGCGGTGCCAGGGAAAACAGTGGAAATGGGGAAAAACCAGGCAAAGCTCCCAAATACGGGAATGAGGACCGGTGGGAATACAGGGAAGGGGCTGGAAGTTGATCAGGGGCATTCCAGAGGGTTTTAAATTCCAATTTGTCCCCAAAACACCGGGAATTGGCTTTGCTTCCCGGCAGGAGCAGGAGGAGCGGTGGGAATACAGGGAAGGAGAGTGGGGCAGGTGTTCATTCCCTGGATTCTGGTTGGAAACTGGGTCGATCCCGGCTGAAGACTGTGTGGATCCAGACAGCATCCATCACTCCAAAAAGGATCCCATGCATCATGCACCTCCCTCCCCAAAAAATGCTGGGGGAAAAAAGGAGCCAAAATAATATTCTATGACAAATAAAGCCTTGGATTATTCCCACCTCGTGCCTGGTGTGATTAAATCCAAACCCCTGGAATTTCCCTCCACTCCTGTTGCCGGCACATGGATGCAGCAGGACAATGATCCAAGTTTTTGCCAGGAAATTAAGGCGGGATTGGGAAACACCTGCTTTCCACTGGTTAATAATTCCAAGCTCCCGCTCCTCCGTTTGCTCTCCTGCAAATGATTCCTTGTTCTCAGTTGACAAAGATAAATGGTGGGATTAAAATATATTGGAGAAGTCCTGGCAAACAAGCAGGAAAAGGGAATGGAAGGATGGATATTATTTCCCTCAGGCAGTGCAACCCAGACAAACTGGATTAGCGGGAATTTGCTGTGGGAATTAGATGCGATCAGGAGCCATTAGCGGCCACGGCGTTTATGGAAATCGGTTTTCAAAAGGAAAATTCCACCGGCTTTGGATACCTGGCCAAAGAAAGGTTGGTTTGGGGGAAGAACAGGAAAAGTAGGCATCGTCAATTGTGGTGGGATAGGGAATGAGGCAGGGATAAATATTAGGGCGGACAAGGGAAGGAAATCACTGAACTATTTAGGAGAAGATTCCAGGATCGAGTCCAAGCCGTGCCTGATCCCCACCAGAGCTCTGACTTCCACATCTAGGCATTCCCTGGACACCTCCAGGGACAGGGATCCATCCCATTCCAATGCTGGGCCTCCCTTTCCGTGAGGAAATTCCTCCTGATGTCCAATTCTGGCCCAGTTTGAGGCCGTTCCCTCTCATCTCATCCCCCATGCCTTGTAAGCAGACACCGGTCCCACCTGACTGCTCCCTCCTGGCAGGGAGCTGTGGGTGTCACTATAACACCAGCAACACAGACGAAAAGGACACGAGACGAATCTCAGGACAAAAGAAGGCGTAGTTTATTGTGAGTTCTAGTATTTATAGAACTCTGTAAAAGAAATGTGATTGGAAGGTGAAGTAACCACCTCTTCATCCACATTGGTTATAAATTCAATCATTCACAAAATTATCTATGATAGAAATATGTAAACAAAGGAGATTCAGTCAGAACAACAGAGGCTTATTTACAAAAGCCTAGCGTGAGAAGTCTCCATCTAAAATGAAAACATCAGAAGGCTAAATAACAAGGCGACACTGTGGGAAGTGGCAATGTCCCTCTAGTGTCTCCTTTTCTCCAGTCTGAGCCCCTTTCCCAGCTCTCTCTTGGTATTCCAGCCCCTTCCCAGCTCCACTCCCTTGCCTGCCCGAATAATCGGAGTGGAGCTGCCTCCTTATCTCGCTGCATCCAGATGATTCCCACTCTTCACGAAGCCTTTGGAGCTCAAATCCATGGAGTTTCGCAGGCACCTGCACACATTCGCAGGGAAGCTCCTGCTTTAACGACAATCCCTATCCCAATAAATCCTGCCGGAGAAGGGAGTGGGGTCAGTGGGGCGCGGGGTGTGGGATCATCGGAAATCGCTCTCGGGATGTCCTCACATCCAGGTTTTTTTGACAACTTCCTGGGTTGTTGCTTCAGGAATTGTTTTGGGACACCGGGATGGAGAAATGCGGTTGTTGGGAGCACCTCTGTTTCCCTCTCCAAAGATCCTCTCTTTTCCTGCTCCTTAAGGAGACTCCCGAGGCGCCACACTCGTTTTTTAAGGAATCGGTGGTGGATGCTCCCAAAGGGTTTTCCTAGGGAATTCCACCCCCTCATAAAATGGGAAAACTGAGACAGTCAGGGCAGTATTTTCCTACTGGAATGCTTGGAGCAGGAACGATGCCTTTTCCCAGAGAGAGGAAAATTGTGGATCTGCCCCAAAATTACAGTGGAAGCGGATAAAAATCGGGACAGAGCCTGCTGGAAATCTTTGGATCCAGCGGGATCGATCCCGGCGCGCGACCACCGTCCCCCCGCCCCGCATCCCGGCACGCTCGGTATCAGCAGCCCGCCTTCCCGGAGGATTTAGAAAACAATACTGGAAGTAATCCCTTTTGATCTGCTGCTAATCCCAGATAATTGCTTGCAGATTTAATGGGAAAACGGCGTTTTTTCGGAAAGCGGGGTTGGGGCGGGTGGGGGAGGAATCGGGAAAAAGCTTGGATTGCGCTCCTGCTGGAGGTGCTTGTTGGAGCAGAGGGAGCTCCGTTGTTCCCAGGAAGGCGATGCCAACAGGATGACAGAGACCGTAATCCCAAATTAAACCCGTCTGGCGCAGCCATCCCGCACATGGACACGTCATTCCCGGGAAAAGAGCCTTCCTGAGGTGCTCCAAGGTGGGGAAAATTAGCTCTTTTAGGGGAAGCAGGATAACGGCTGCGCGGAATGCTAAGAATTAGAGGGATAAATTAAAATTCCTGGGATAAATTCCTGGAGATATAAACACATGCATGATATTCCCGACGCACACCTCGGGCTCGGCGTGTCCAAGAAATGCCCCCCATTTCCCGGATCCACGCATTTGAGATACATCCAACCTTCTCAGGCACCGTGACCCCTCTGCATGGCCAATTCCAAGCCCGGAGTGCTCCATAACCCCCAAATGCGGAGAGCATTCCAAGCACACTTGGCACTTTAATGGGAAAGTTGCCTTGCCTTTGGATGGGTCACGATGCTCTCCCGGTGTTCCTCTGGAATCCTGGAATGCTGCTGACTGTGGCCATTCTTCCAGCTCCGCTTCCCAAATCCCAAACAATGCCTTTCCCGTTGTTCATTAACCAAATATTCCCACTTGGCAGCCGCCGGTGCCAAGTGTTGGAATTTAGGAGGAACAACGGGAGTTGTGGCCATTCCAAGGTGGCAAATCCAGGATTTTTAGTGGAATATCGGCTCTGCAAGGAAGAATTGGTTGGGGATGGATTCTTTGGGAAATTAAATTCCCGTTTAAGACTTGGAGGGGATTACAGAATTCCAAGATGGATTGTATTGGAAAGGATTTTAAAGGGAATCTTATTCCAATCCCAGCACCTTCCCCTATCCCAGAATACTCAAAACCCATTCAATCTGGCCTTGGACATTCCAGGGATGGGTCAGCCACACTTCCATAGGAATGGATGGATGAGAGATCCTAAAAGAGCGAATTTTTCACATGGAAAAGCACCCTTGGATGTCAATCCCAAAATGCTCGCAGCTGCTCTGGAAAATCGGAGAATTCCTGCTCTGCGATGTTTTGCCCACTGGAGGGAGCATCTGGCAAACCTTTGGATACTCGGGACACGAGTTAGAAAAGGGTTGGAATTTAAGGAAGGCTGAGGGAAAGACCTCACTGGATCAAAGGAATAATAAATCAATTTAAAACGGGAGAGAAATGCGATTTATTTAACGCCGCTCTGTGATTTCTTCCCTTTCCAAGAGTTTTCCAACCAGGAAAATACTCAGCAGGGAAAATCCATGGAGTTTTCCCTTCATTTATTTGTAACTCTGTCATTAAGAGTTAATTATTAATAAATTAAGAGTTAATTTAGTTTTAAACTCGTCCCTTTAAACAAATCAAATCCATGGAGAGAAAAGGAAATCCACTTTTCCTGGAAGTTGCTGACTGGGAACGGGAAAAAATCCAACATTTTGTTGAACCACACCTTAAAATCTGCTCCAGTTTTCCCCACTGGGAAGGGAAAAGAGGGACAAGAGGACCAGCATTCCCTAATTCCAACCCTGTCACTCTCCAGGAATTTCTCTGCTGCTCCAGTGGTTCCCAAATTTATGTATCATCCCTAAAAGTCAATCCTTGGGCACAGGGAAGAGGGAGCAAAGGGAAAAGTTTGGAAATAGTGACCAGGACCTTTCATGAAGAAAGACCCTCAATCCCTCTTTTTTATCATTTCTGTTGGGAGAGGAATATGGAATATTGAATTTTAAGGAAGTAGAAGTGATCCCCATCCATCCAGCAGCATTCCATGATTTAGAGACAGAATTCCAGCTGCCGTTGTCCATGCTTTCCTTTGGAAGTTTGTTTTTGGCTGTGGCCAAGCCAAAGGAAAAATTCCCTCCCACTTGCTGCAGCCATTATTAGAATTCCAAGGATTTGCTGTTTTCCTGGATAGTTGGGTTGCATCTCCCATAATTCCCTGATCCAGGAAAACATTCCCAATCCTAAAGAGGTTTTTCTTGGTTGAAATAGCTGAATTTGGGTGTGAGATTTATTTCTTTGGATTATTCCAAGCCACTTTTCCCTGGAGACAGCTCTGCCACTGGATCCAACTCCACTGACACCATTCCAGGAATTCATGGCATCGGGATCATGATCTCCAAGGCTGTAACTCCCTTTGGAAAGCAGGGCGAATGCCATCTCCTCACTCCATGGATTTGATGGGAATGTGCAGCCTGGTTTCTGACAGGTTGTCTCCAGAATCCAGCTGGATCCTCTGGAATTATCTGCAGGAACAAAAGGCTCCTATTCCCAAGCTCTGGAATTCTAGGAGGGAATGATTACAAAGGTTCAGGCTTCAAATTGTGCTGGCATAGCCCTGATTCAAAATTATCTGGGAATAAGGCAGGAATTCTAATATGGACTGGTTTTATTTGGGATGGGGGATGTTGCCACAATATCCTTCAGCCTCCAGAGGCGCCTCTTCCCTGGGACTCACTGGGGATGGAGCCAAGGGGGAATTTGCTGGTGGATAATGTGCACTCCATGAAATCTGTCTGGAATTCCAGGATTCACTTCCAAACCCTCTCCCACACCAGCCCCTTGCGAGGCTCAGAGTTTTGGAGGTGTCCAAGGGATTTCCAAGGGGATCTTTTGGCATCTGTTTATTCCTTGATGGAATCCCCCAGGAAATTTGACTGGTTTGGAACCAGTCAATTCTGAATATGGATAAGGTTCCATTTTCCAAGGATGTGCCAGGAATTATAGAACCATTGGATAATCATTGAGTGGGGCTTAGAGCAACCTGGATTAATGGAATACACCCAATCTGTCTGTGGAAGAGGATTGGAATAAGAGGGGGTTTAAGGTCCTTCCAACTCAAACCATTGCAGGATTTCATAGGACATTTCAAACCAGAAGGGATCCATAAGGATCTTTCAGTCAGCTCCAAGGAGAATGGTTTCCATTGGATTTGCCTTTGGAGGGAATCACTTCCCCACCACCCACCCTTTTCCAAGGCTTTTCCCTGTGCAAGCGCAGCCGTGCCCAGTGTTCCCAATGATTTTCCAAGAGGCTCCACAAATATTGAACTCAAGCAAAAAGAAGAAATCCTGGAGTGGGCTGGCATGGCAATGTTTGCCCAGAGGAGAGGCTGAAAGCCTCTGGAATGCTGTGATTGGATTCCCTGGAAACTCCTTGGGAGCCGGGAAGGGATAATAGCTCAGCAAACACAGAGAGCACTTGTCCGGCAAGATTCCTGGCTTGTCCCGGGAAACTGAAAGGACAGGGAAAGGTGAGGACCCAGCTTCGCTCTCGTCTGGAGTGGGTGGGAGCTCTCCTGGCGGAATGAGACGCTCCTGGCGGGATCTCTGAGGTGAATCCTGCCTGCGTCCGGGGAATTTTGGAGCTTCCATCCCACCTGTGCCGAGATTTTACTGGGATGCCCCCACGGTTCTCCTGGTTGGAGACGGGGAAAGGCACAGCCGGGCCCGGCACTTCCACGCTTCGTGCCTGCGGCTCAGGGTGACAATTCCAATTCCCGGACTACGGAAGTAGTCCCAGGCACACCAAGTTTGTCTAAAGGCACAATTCCAAAGGGCTTTCCACCTTTTCCTTTCCCTTTCCCTTTCCCTTTCCCTTTCCCTTTCCCTTTCCCTTTCCCTTTCCCTTTCCCTTTCCTTTCATAATAGTAGTAAAAACAATAATAACAGTAATAGTAACAATGATAGCAGTAGTAGTAGTAGTAGTAGTAGTAGTAGTAGTTTTAGTATTATTCGTATTATTCGTATTATTATTGCTATTACTATTATTCTTATCTTATCAAACGTTTTCCTGCAATATTTGAGCTCAGTTTGCAGACAGAAAAAGGAGACTGTAATAGTAATAATAATTAACAGAATTAAATTTAGTATTAGTAATAAGAATTATTATTAATAACAAAAAGTATTATTATCATAAGAACAATGATTATAATCAGGTTGCAGATGGAGCAATAAATACATAATAAAATTAATTGATTAATTAATTAATTAATAAGTTTCCCTGGGACTTTTCAGCCCAGGTTGCAGGCAGAAAAAATTGATTTAATAATGCTGATAATACAAATACCATTAATAATATGAGTATCAATAAAATAGTAATATAATTAAAGTATTAATAGCATTAAAACAATAATAATAATTATAATAATGATGGCAATAGTGATTATTAATAAAATTAATAACAATAGTAATAGTAATAATAAAATATATTATAATGACAATAATAATAATAACGTTTCAGGTTGCAGGCTGAGAAATAAATAAATAAGTAGAATTAATTAGTTAATTAATTAATAAGTTTCCCTGGGACTTTTCAGCCCAGGTTGCAGGCAGAAAAAAAAATTGAATGAAAAATGTTGATCATATGAATATCATTAAAATAGGAATATCAATAAAGTGTTAATATTATTAAAGCAATAACAATAATGATAATAAGGAGATTATTATAATAATAGTTTTTATTTACAATGATATTATATATATCATTATATATAATATAAACAATAATATTAATATTATTATCATTATTAAATATTATTAATTATATTTTCTGTCTGTAACAACAACAATAATAGTAATAATAGTAATAATAGTAGTAATAGTAATCGTAATAGCAATAGCAATAGCAGTAATAACAATGATAACAATAACAATAATAATAACAGTAACAACAACAACAACAAAAACAACAACAATAGTAACTTCCCTGCAGTCTTCTCACTCTGCTTCTCAGTCCCTGGGCAAGGTTTATGCCTATGGACTGCGATTCTGGGTGGTGAATTATGGGGAATGTGGTGACATCCATCAGACTCCACTGAATTCCTCTGGTTTTGGATCTGGCTTGGGAAGCCACTGGAGGAATGGAATAAGGCTGGAGTTCCCTTTGGAACATTCAGCCTGCTGGGAGACGCCGCTCTCCTCTTGGGTCGCTGAGCGCCAGAGGCACTTTCAAAGAGCTGTGGGATGAGGTTTTATGGGATTATCCCTAAGAATCTGCGGACCTTTGTGCGCCCAGCCCACTGTTCCTGGGGATGGGATTCATCCGTAACTTACACCCCAATTAATTCCAAGTGCTCCTGGCTTTCAACACTGGGATTTGCGACACACGACTAGCTCTCCTTGGTTTTGTCCCGCTTCCAGGGGATCCTGGCTCCATGTCCTGCTTCCCAGAATCTCAATCTTCTCACCAACCTTTTCCAAGCTGGGCATTATTTGTTATTATTTTTCCATTATCATCTTTTCCTGTTTCTCCATGAAATTAATTGGCATCATCATCATCAACTTAAAAATTAATTTTCCCTGTTCTTCCTTCAGGATATGCCTTGGATATTCCCAAACTCACTCTTCCCAAACCCTCTGGCACCACTTGACAACATAACCCTGCTGTTATTTCATCTTTTTTAAAATCCTAACAGGATTATCCCAAAGCCAATTTTTATAATCACATCCTGGAAAACTAGTATATTCCCTGGGGGGACATTTGGTGATGGGAAGCATGGCATGGATTGTGTCCTTCTTCAAATCAAATTCCAACCCTTGGAATTCCATCAGGAATGTGTCCCTTAAAAAACTGAGCTACTTACACAAGAAGGGAAAATCAGGATTTTTGGGGGTGAAAATCAGGATTTTATGAGAGAAAATCTGGATGATTTTGTTTTTTTTGTTTTGGTTTTTTTTTTTTTTT
>VWZP01008977.1:323909-354165 GCA_013396995.1 Dicaeum eximium | reverse complement strand
CAAAAACAAAAAAAAAAAAAAAAAAAAAAAACCACAAAAAAAACCCCAAAATCAGTGATTTCCGAGCTGATTTCAAGCCTCGCTTAGCCACGAATTCCCGGGAAAATCCCGGCGTCTCTGCTTCCCAGCCCGCTTCCATAATAAATTCAAGGCTGGCTCCCGGTAGATTGATTTGGATTCAGCTGCTTCCCAGGGCGCTTTCCGCAGGTCGGGAAGCATCTCCCATTGTTAATGGAGGTCACGGCACCGCTGTTAAATAATTCACAGCAGCCTCTTCCCACCCGCCCGGGCCAGCTGCAGATGTTGCCACCTGTATCCCAAACCTTTGGACATTCTGGGACTATCCCAGTGATTTGTTGCTCCAGCTGGAGTGAAGCAGGAAAGATCCAGCGGGATGAATCTGGGGGGATTTGGGTTTAGCTTGGAGCTTCCCAGTGTTGTTGCTGTTGGATTTTTGGGACTGCTTTTCCAGGATAATTTGGGAGCCAGAGCCCCAAATCCCAAATTGTGGCAAAATCTTGGATTTATGGATTCGAGCAAAGAGGTAAAGGAGGCGTTTATCCAGGGAAAAGTGGGGATAAGACCCCTCCAGAGTGACCCACAAGTGACAATTAAAGTCACCTTTTTCTATCCTGTGTCATCCTCCTTTTCCCTCCTGCCTTATCCTCCTTTTTTCCCCCCCACACAGGGATTAAATCCCTGGAGTAAAACCTCAAAGGGAAGAAGCCCCAGACAGGTTTGGTGAGTGTGGGTTCTCTCCTGCTCCCCCCCCCTCCCCTTCCCGCCCTGCCCTGCAAAAAAAGGGCCTTTATTTACCTTGTGGGTCCTGAAATTCCCAAAGTGCTCTTGGAGCACTTGGAGCTCCACTGCCTGGAGCTTCCGGCAGCACAGGAGGGGCTGCAGCAGGGATGAGATTCCCAGGAGAAGGCTTGAACTTCCCAGGAGCAGGGCTGAGATTCCTGGGAGCAGAGGTGACACAATCCCAGAGCCATCCCAGCTACCCTGGCATTCCCATAGTGGCTGGATTCATGGCATCAGGGACTATGATGGAGGTGGGAATGATAAGGATTGTCCCAGGCATTCCCTATGATCCCATCTCCTTCTCCCATGGGATGAGATTCCTCCCCTCAACACAGCGGTGGGTCCAGCCAGATTTTTGGGAAGGGAATCCCTCTTCCCGTGGCTTCCTCCACAAAGTACATCCCAGTCTGGACTAATATTGAAGGGAGAATGGAAATGCCAGATCCATGAATCCCAGAGCTCTGTCTCATCCTGGAAACCTCCCTGTTATCCCATTTGTCCACAAGAACAAACACCCAACACACACCAACCAAAACTCTTCCAGACAGTCCTCCTAGATCCAGGAAGGGGTGGAAGGACTGGGGGTGCATTTTTAATTCCTGATCCCATTCCAGGCCATGGATGTGCCCTGGATAATGCCAAAGGTCCTGAATAGGATTTCTCCTGAATCCAACACCCAGACCAGTGCTGAGGTGACTCCAAACTCATCCAGGTTTTCCCCACCACATCCAGGGGCACTTCCTGCTACCCCAGGAAATCCACTCCCCTCCAGGGATCAAGGCAGCCCAGCCTTCCTGGGAATGAATCTGAAGCTCCTTTTCCCCTTTAATATTCCATATATATCTGCCATCATTCCCCATTTTCGCCCCTTTTCCTCAGTTCCTCCACCTCCGGAAGCTTTGGGAATGACAGAGGTTGTTCCCTCGCAACCCTGGTGCATTCCAGGATTTGGAAATCCCTGGCCACAGAGCCACTGATGGGTTTTGTTCCCTTGCTGCTTGGGCTCTTCTTCCTTTCAAGTCGGGCTCTTTTTTCCAAATTACAAAAGGGGGGAAAAAAAGAAAAGAAAAGGAAAAAGTGGGAAGGAGCTTTTCCCTGTCATTTGTCTTGCTGGGTATAAAAGCAGGAATAAAAGAGGGAGAGGAGAGGAAAGTTTCCCTTTGTTTCAGGAATGTCACATTTCAATTTGAAACCAAATTCAACCTGTGTGTGCTGCTTTATAAATTCCAGCTGGGAAAAGGCCTTGGAATTGTGTCAGGGCTAAGGTGTTTTTCAAGCATGGATTGTTGTGTTTTACCCCAGAATGGTGAAGTCCAGCGAGTCCTGGAATTCTGCTGTTCCAGTAAAATTTAATGCTCAAACATCATCTCTTTGGAAAATTGGGTATTAAAAAATTCTGGAATGGTTTGGTTTGGAATTGAACTCATCTAGGTTTCATTCCCAGGGACACCTCCCACTGTCCCAGGTTGCTCCAAGCCTCCTCCAACCTGGATTTAAAACTTCCAGGGATGTGGCAGCACCAGCTTTTCTGGGAAAACTCAGTGCCTCCCCAGCCTGCCAGGAAAGGATCCCTTCCCAAGATCCCTGTGGCAGTGGGGAGCCATTCCCGCTTATCCCATCACTCCCTGCCCTTGTCAAAAGTCCCTCTCCAGCCTAATTGCTATCAATGGGATTCAGGATCACCAGGAGATGCCGTGTGGTCCAACAAGCCCCATAACCAAAGCCCAAATCGACTCCCAATGGAGCGCCCTCTTTTTTTCCTATTATTATTCCCCTTCCCTTTCACCCTTCCCACTTTCTTTCCCAAACAAAACCACTGCTGCTGGCTCAGCCGCATGCCAGACAATGCCCCCCGCACAATCCCAGCCCACAATTCCAGGCCTCTCCTGGGATATTTATGACACATCCCACAGTTGTCATGTCAACTCCCAGGCAAGGGCAGCCCTAAATCAAGTTGTCAAGGGGCCAGGAGAATCCCACCATGGAAAAGGACATCCCTGAGTGACACCCAAGGAGCATCTGGCATTTCAGGACTGCCACTGCTGCTCCCTCTTTTTGGGTTTGGAAGAGGAGAAGGGCAAGGCAGGAATATCAATGGGATGGTGGGGAGGGCTCCCATTTTTCCTTTTGTTGCAGTGTCAGGTGGTGATTTTCCTGCATGAATTCTGTGGTTGGCAGGGCTAGATCCAACTGTCTTGGAGGTTTTTTCCAGCTTATAAAATCCTGGGTTCATCACAGGTTCTTCACAACCTCTTCCCTCTCTCTACATAGAAGGCAGGTCTTCTCTATCCTCATACTGCCCTGAGGAATTTTCCTCCCTCACAACACAATTTCCAGGATCTCCAGGATCAGAGAGGGATCCTTTATCAGGAATTGGAACAATAGAATAAGGAGCAATGGTTCAAACAGAAAAAAAGGGAAAATTAGATGAGATATTGGGAAGAAATCCTTCCCTGAGTGGGTGGCATGGTTTTCCCAGAGAAGCTGTGGCTACCCCATCCCTGGAATTGTTTCAGGTTAGACAGGGCTTGGAGCAACCGGGATTTATGGAAGGTGGAGTGGAGATGGATGATCTCCCAAGCCAAACCATTCCATGATTAGGGAAGAGCTTGGAATTTGATTAAACACCTCAGGCCAATCAAAACCTTCTGCATTTCTGTTGTATGGGAAGCACTGCGTTTTCCAAGCCTGGAAATCCATTTATCCTTCCAGCAAGCCAAGCCTCAAGGTTGAAAAACCAGGGTAAAAAGATTCCTGAGGGATTATAGCCCAAAACCTTAGGAAATACTTCAGTCCTAACTACTTTAGACCAGGGTTTAGCTCTTACTTAAACCCAGACTTTGCACCCCATCTGCTCCATTAATAACGTATTTTCAGCCCTGCGGGATCGCTGGGAACAGTGAGTTGTTGCTCCAACGAGGTTACAACCCCTCGGAAGCCCCTCCCGGGCGGAGCAGCCTGGGTGGCACTGCCACCATCAGTGAGGTGACGACGGCGCGGGGGGCACAGACAGGGAGGTGCCATGCAATTAGCGTGCCCAGCAGCATTCCCGGGAAAGCTTCCCGGCAGGAAGTCACTCCCCAGCCCTCGGAGGCGCGGTTTGCCGATGGCCAGATGGCTCCCGAGGCTATTCCAGCCGCGAGTGATAATTTTCCAGGGATGTAAAAGACATCGCGACGGTGGCAGCGCGGTTGTTCCCGGCTAATTGCGGGGCTGTCCATCATTATTATATTCCACACGGACATGGATTTACGGCATTCTAGAGATCGATGATTAGGTTTAAAGTAAAAAATTACGGGTGCTGCACGGGGGTGAAAAATCCCGGGATTTTTGCATCCTAGAGCGGAGTTAGCAAACAAGCTCCAAAGGGCAGGCAGGTAGCGCTTCCCTTTGTGTTCTGGCCGAGGGCACGGCAGGATCACAGAGCCCATCCCGGCGCTGTTTGCTTTGGGAACAATCGGGAATGGCGGGACAAGAATGGTACCCCCTGACCGTGACTAATTGAATCCCGGCAGGAATGGGGCCCTGACAAAGCGCCTCTCCCGCCGCTCCAGCCGGGAGCAGCCGACAGTGATCGATGCCGCCGTGATCCCGAACAAGGCTCCTGAAAGCCCCGACCTGCTGGATTTATCCAGAGGCTGCTTTCCCCTTGGACAAGGTGCCCTTGGCTGCAGACTCCAGCTCTGGCTGGGATCTCTTCACCACTGCTGGGATCCCAGTTTCTCTGACAGGATCCCTCTAGTCTCACTGGAACATTCCCATCCCTGCTGACGCCCCATTGTCCAGACCCTCCCCATCCCTTCCAGGACCCCACCATTCCCTCAAGGATCCTTCCATCCTTTGCAAGACTCATCTATCTCTTCCAGAACCCCATCATTCCCTCCAGGACCCATCTATCCCTTCCAGAACCCCACCATTCCTACCAGGATCCCTCTACCCTTTACAGGATTCCCCCATTCCCACTGGATCCCTGCCATCCCCAAAGGTGCCGCCCTGATTCCCAGTGTGATTCCAAAAAAGTCTCCATAACCACTGGCACATATGGACCTGCAGTTCCAGAATTTATCCATTCATTCCGTTAAAAGTCCTTCCAGAGGCTGCTTTGCCCTTTTGGAAAGGCTGGAGCAGCCTGCGGGAGCAGCAGGATAGGGAAAGGCAGGAACTTTCCTCTAGTATCTCCTTATCTCTCTGTGTCTATCACAGAGGATTGTATATTGGAAATCCAGAGGCAAAGCTGGGTGGGAAAACCCATCCATGGCTTTTAGGATCAGCCAGGACCCCAAACTTCCAGCTCAGCACCCTGGAGCAATGGTATCCCAAAAAAAAACACCTGGGGAAAGTGCAGGAGAGGAGCTCCACATCCCTGAGCTGGAGGTGGCATTTCCACTCTCTGCTCCAATAAATCCTCACTTTTCCATCAGGAATACCCACAGCAACCACAAATCCCATGTCCTGAGGGCTGGAATGAGCATCACAGGGCTCCAATCCCAAGACCCTGAAAGGCTGAAAAATGAGGATTTGAGCCATGGACTCCCAGCCCAGGGTTTTTTCCAGCTGCCCCCAGCACACATTCTAAGTTGGCTCCTTCTCCATGCCCTCCAGGCAAATATCCAGACTCTGGAAAACTGCACTTGGTTAAGGGAAGGCCGGGAAGTCAATTGAATCCATTCTTTTGGGTTAGGATGGAGTGAAACATCAGGGATTTATTTGCTCCTCCTGGAGTCAGGATTTTGGGATCCCGTCCAGCAGGGCTGGATCCAACTCCGGAGTGGGAGTCAACAAAAGTGGGTTTGAGCAATGGAAGACCAAAGGGAATCCAGCCTTTGGACCTTGCTCCAGCAGGATGAGTTTTGTAGCGGAACCTTTTCCTGAGCTTTGCCTCAAAGCTTTTCCCAAGTCTTTGCTTGCCATGCCTTTGTCTTGGAGGTGTTTCTGGAGCAGCTTTGTGCCCACTCTCACAGGGGCAAATCCTGTGGAAAAAGGAAGTTACTCTAACTGGGAATCAGAAGGGAAGTTCAGGTGGTTGCTGGACCTGCTGCAGAAGCATCCCAGGCATTGAGTTTCCCAGCGGGACTATACCAGTGCTGTGTCCCTGATCCCTTGGGAGAGCCAGGGATGCAGCAGAGCATCCCCAGCCCATCCGGACTTAGCCAAGACTGGAATAACCAGAATAACTACTCATTCACCTCACTCCCTGCGGAAGCCTCTCCACATTCCAGGCTGTGGTGAGCGCTCCAGGGCTGGGGCATCTTAGTACAGGAGCATCTCAAGGCTGGAACACCCCAGTCTGGTAGCATCCAAGTCCCTGATCTCTCTGTAGAATCTCAGATGTAGTACAACATCCCTATCCCAAGCCAATCCCTGCAGTTTGCACTGGAATAACTCCGCTTCCTCCACCCTTCCTGGGAAGCCCCTACATTCCAGGCTGTGATGAGAATCCCAGGGCAGAAGCATCCAAGTCCAGGAGCATTCCAGGGCTGGAACATCCGAATCCAGGAGCATCCCACTCCAGGAGCATCATAGCCCCTGATCCCTCCGTGAAATCAGGAAAGCAGCAGAGCATCCTCATTCTCAGCTTTCACCTCTCCCTGGGAAGCCTCTGCATTCCAGGCTGTGTGAGCCACTCTGGAGGCTCCCGGTGCCCAGCGCAGCATTCCCGGTGAATGATCCTACAGGATCTGTACACTTGGCCAGGCTGTGTAAACTCTGACATGTGCCTGTCAATCTCTGCCATATTTGCTGACGGCTTTATCCCAGCCTGATTAGTTTCCCGAACAAATTGGAGTGAAGGAAAACATCACCTACAGTCTGGAAAAGCCAACATTCCGGGAAGTTTTCGGATCTCTCTATTTACATGGACACGGGGTGTTTTCCTAAGGCTCTGGAAGTGATGGTAATTGAACAGTGCCAGCGTGTGAGGAGAGGCTGATGAGAGGGAAAGGTTTTCCAAACAACACTGCTAGATTTGGCCGCAGCCTTGGTGGGAATGTTTGTGGAGCGTGCACCCGGTGCAGTGTCAATATTCCCGAATTTCGAGGTGGCAGGAGCGGGACTTTGTTTGGAAAATGGCTCCCTGATATCATCAGCAAGTTTACAAATGGCCCACGGCCAAATAGAGCCGGAGCTTAAGGAAGTGCCTGCCCAGGACTCAGGGAATGTTTGCTGTTTGCTCAGGGATCCCAAAGAACTTCCATAAATACTGTCCTTATCCTGAATCTTGGGAGGCAGCCCCGGCACAAGGTAGCGACCCCACCACTCCTGCTTTTCTAGGGAATCCTTGGGCACAGCAGGCTCCTGATGAAGCTGTCTTAGCTGGAATCTTCCTCTGCATTCCCATTATCCAAACACTACCAGAAGGAAATGGCAGCCCAAAATTCCATCCCAAATCCCATTAACTAAATATTGCCAGGAGGTGCCTGTATCCCAAAATTCCATCCAAATTCCCATTATCCAAATATTGCTGAGAGGAAACTGCATCCAAAATTCCATCCAAGCATTACCATGAGGAAACTGCATCCCAAAATTCCATCCAAACATTGCTGGGATGAAACTGGATCCCAAAATTCCATCCCAAATTCCCATAAACCGCTAGAGGGCCCAGAAATTTTACCAGAGGGTTTTCCCTCCTGAAATGAACTCCAGTTCCCCCTTTTTTCGTGTGGGAAGGAGGAGCGAAGTGGGAAGGGAACACTGGGGGTTAATAAACAGCTCCCGGCTCCGGAATTATTGATGGAAGTGGGAATGAGGCACGGTGACATTTAAAGGAGGAATTTGTGCTCCACAAATCAGAGCGTGACTGACAGAGCCAGAGGCTCCGGAATCAATACAAATAACCCCAACCTTAATTCCTTGATCCCAGGGAAAACAGCACATTCCAAGCACTCCCAAAAACTCCAGATCAGCCTGCTGCATGCTATCAACTGCTTGGGAGCAAGGACAATTAGGATTTTCCTTAGGGATGGGGCTTTTCCTGATGTTTCCCTGGTGTTTCCACAGCAGCGCTGTTCTTCCCATTCCCAAAATGCCAGGCTTGTAATCCAATATAAACGGGGGTTTCCCAGGATCATCTCCTTTAAGGAATGAATTCCTGGTGCCTGGGGGAGATGAGGGGAAGGAGAACTTGGATCTCCCTCTGGATGTGGGTGAATCTACCCCCTTAACTATGGAAAACCCATGGAAAAACTACGGAAAACATCCCAAACTGAGGTATCACATAAATGTTGGAAACAGGATGATACAGGATTCAGGGATAGCTCCATCCTGTGTCCCCATGGATACCTGGATCAAGGTGGGAGGAGGCAAATTATTTGTAAAACAGCATTCCCGGCACTGGGAATGTCCACCAGCACAACAAATCCCAGGAATCTCCATCAGTGCCACCCTCCTTTTAATGTGTATCCATTGGAATTTTGTTTGGCATTCCTTAGGAGAAGCATGGCCAGTGCTGCCTTTGGGAATCTGAGATTGTAGGAATTTTCCAACCCCTCACTCCCAATGCTTTTCCTACTGGCTTTGGGCACTTTAGGAACATCCAAAGAGCGAGGAAGGTCTCCCTGGCATCCCTGGGATGGTGGCTTTGGAATTCCCATGCCACCTGAAACCAATGGGAAACACACCTGAATTCCCTGTTCTCACAAAACTACAGGCATCTGACATCCCTCAAACTTCCAAATCCGTGTTTTCCAAGAGCAGGAGGACCCAGAGCACCTTGGGAGCTTATCCAGCTTTTTTCTGGTGTAAGTACAGTATTTCTCCAGGAATTATGGCCGCTGGAATTTGCCCGGCCTTGTCCTTGCTCCCATAAAAACCAGGAGTTAGTGGAAATTATGAGATCAAATCAAGCCTTCCTTTGATTCTAACCCTACAGCCACAAGAGTACCAGAGGGTCCCGCTTTTTTCCTTCCCACTTTCCCTAATTTATGGCTCATTCCCTCTTTTCCAATCAAGCTGACTGGGGGCAGCTGCTCTCTATCCCAGGAGCTGCCATAAACCATGGACAATATTCCTGCTTCCCAGTTGCTGTGGATAGAAAGTCCTTTATGGAGCTGGATGGGAATCTGGAGGGTGTCGGGAGGAGCAGGATGGGCTCAATGGATGGACTTTTATTCACCCTTTTTCCAAGGCCTCCCTGAAGGGCTCAGGTGGAGTGGGAATGGTGGCAGGGTGGGAATATCCAGATGGTTTGATATCCCCCCCAAAAAATCATTCCAGGGTTAAATCCAGCTGTTTGTTCAGTGGGAAAAACACCCTTGGGAAGGTGGGAATGGTGGCAGGTGCGGGCCGGGACTGGGAAAATCCAGGAAAACAGCATCATGTCCCAGAATTCCTGGATTTCTTCCTATTCCAGGAAAANGTAGGGTGGGGTGGGTCAGAGAATCCCACAGAACCACCTCCTGAATTTTCTTCTGGAGAAACCACCCCCTGGCAACTCCTCTTCCCAAAATCTCCCTCCAAAAATCCTTGGGGATGACCCTGAACTGCTCTTGGCTTCCTGAAACCCATCCCAAAAAGCCAGGTCCCTACTCAGCTGGGCCTAAACACTCAAGAACAGAATTCCTGGGGATTTGTGGGAAGCAATTTTCAGGGATATTTCCATGCTGAGCTGGCCATCATCCAGGGAGAATTCCCAGATCCCACAGAAACTCCAAGTGCCTTTAAAATCCTGTCTCCCACTCATTTTTTGGAGTCAAATCTGGTGCGTGGAAGGATTTGGGAATTTTGGAATTTTTTTTCCTGTGAAAACTTAAAATGGGGGATTTTTTTGTTTAATTTTCAGTTAATTGGGGCAGAATTTTTTATTATTTTTGTGTATTTGGAATTTTAAAAATATTTTTTAATTATTTCCTGGATGAAAAATTGTGGGATTTGGAAAAACTGGGATCTTGTGAATGATGTTTTGAAATAAGTCCAAAAATCAGGAGCATTCCCAATATTCCAGAACATCCCCACCTGCTCCATTTTGATTTTCCTTCACTTCAGACCCCTAAAAATTCATCATTCCCGGGAATCTCTAAGCAGATTCCTTGTTGTCGTCCACTGGGATGTGAGTTGGAGCCCAGTATCGTGGGAGGAGGAAATTTGGGATCCAGGTGTTGGAGCAGGGACACAACGCCACCTGAAATTCTTTCCAAAATCCAAACCCAGGAGGGTCAAAAGTTCATCCAGGCCCCTGCAACTCCTGGGAGTTTTCTTTCTGCTTGGAAAAGGGTGAAGGAAAGGGAGAAAGAAGAAAAGCAGGAGAAATCCAATAAATGCCAGGGTGGAAAGAGAGGGGTGGACAGTGGGAAAAGCAAACAAGACGGGAAAAAGGGAACAGGCAGCACAGAAGGCCCAGGATGGAAGGTTGGGAGCAGATGGGAGAGGGGCTGTGAAATGGGAATGTGAGGGGGTGGGAAATGGGAATGGAAATGTGAAGGGGTGGGAAATAGGAATAGGAAAGCTGGGAAGTTGGAATGTGAGGGGCTGGAAAGTAGGAATGTGAGGGACTGGAAGTGGGAATATGAGGACAGGAAGTGGGAATATGAGGGGGTGTGAGTAGGAATGTGAGGGGGTTGGGATGAGGTTGATATTCCTTGTGCATCCCACCTCACAGGCTGGACTTCCTTATTTTTCCCCCCTCTTGTCCTTTTTTTTCAGGAAAAAATCCCCCTGGATACATCCCAAAGCCTCTGCTTTGCCAGGAGTCATCCTGGTCCCACAGGAAAAGTGGGATCAAACCCACAAAACCCCTGGAATTTCCCCCTGGATATGGCTGGTCCCAGGATCCACCTCCCTTGGTGTCCACCATGAGAAGATCCCAAGGAAAACCCTCTGGAGTCACCAGAAAAGCAGGGAGGGAGAGGTGGAATTAAAAAATGGATCAGGAGCTGTTTCCCAACGGAATTCCAGCCCCTCGTCTCCATGCCACCCATCCCAGCATTCGAAGGATAACTGGAAAAAGCTCTGTGCTTCCTCCTGGAGCCCTTTCCATGCCTCCAACACCAACTGCTCCCAGGTTTTCTTAGAAGCATTCCCATGATGAGCAGAACCCTACCTCACTCTTGGGATTCCACAGTGTCCACATGCAATTCCAAGGCTTTATGGCTCCCCTATGGAGCCTTCCCAGTGCCCTTGGAGCTCAATTGTCCCAGGAAATGGAGCCTTTATGGACTCCAGCTGGGAAGCAGGACATTAATGAGCCCTCCTTGGCACAGCTCCACATGTTTTCCGCCTTCTCCCGAGATCCCGGTTTTTTATGGTGACATTTATTTCATGGAAATGAACCTGGGAATGAAGATCCATGGCCCTTCCTGGAGATTTGCAGGAATCGCTTCCCACTGCCATGGATAAACCTGGAAGGGAGAAGGAAAACACAGCTGAATATTCCCTCTTCCCACCTTGCCAGGAATCCAATAAAACCTGGGATTTTAAAATTTTTGGGGAGTTTTTTTCCAACTTTTCTCCCATTAAAACACCACAACTTTTCAAAATCCAATCTCCCAATTCCAAGAAAATTTGCTGCCCCATGTTGATGTCTCCAAATGCAGATTTCCTTAGAAATCACCTCCTAGCAGGAATTAGACCTCCAACAATAAAGTCTGAGGTGCTAATTCCTTGTTTTTATCTGAAAGAACCTTTCCTTGGATCCCATCAGGCTTGGAATACAATGGACAATCCAGGGGCAAATCCAGGTGGACAAAAGGAATTTGGAAATAAAGGGAAAAGGGAGCCAGGGATGGATGAACGCCCAGGAGGAGAAAACCTGGAGATAATAAGAATTCCCAGGATTTTCAGAGCCATTCCAGAGGTGCAGCCAGTAGGATTTGGGAGCTTCCAAGGGCAAATCCATTGAGAATGGGAGGGTATTTGATCTGTCTGGGTTTGGGATCCCTTTGTGGACTCTGGGAGTTATTTGGGATAATTTTGTCTCTTCCACTTGGAAAAATCTTGGGAAAAGATAAAGGATCTACCTTGGGATGGGCCTGGCACAGCAACTCCTTCCCAAATCTTGAATTCCCTATCCCATTTTTCCACCAGTGACCTCAGTTAAATCAGTGCGAGTTCCTAAATTCCAAGCGTTTCCAGGCCTGTTGACTTCCCAGAAAAACAGGAAGTGGAGAAAGCCGGGAATTGGCTGCTCCCTCTGCTGTCCAAAATGCACGAGAGGGGGTTGTGGGGCGGGAATTCCATCCAGCTTTAATTTATCCTGGATTTAAGCATATTCCAGGTCACCGATCACACACCCAGACAGGATCTGGGGATCTGGGGAATAAAGGAATTCTTTCCATCTCTTCATTTGCTTTCTCCCTAATAAATCTTTATCCTGATTCCAATAGGATCACTTCCCTTTTTTTCTTTTCTTCCTGTTTTTGGTTGGTTGGTTGGTTGTTGTTGGGGTTTTTTTTGGTGTTTTGTAGTTTTTGGTGGTTTTTTTTTTTTTTTTTGGNNNGTTTTTTTTGTTTTTTTTTTTTTTTTTTTTTTTTTTTTTTTTTTTTTTTTTTTTTTTTTAAAAATAACACCTGGGTACAGCCCAAACCCTCTGCTTTTCCACACTGGGCTTGGGAGCCCAGCTTTGCCAGGAGTCATCCCTATCCCACAGGAGAAATGGGATCAAACTCACAAACCCCATGGAATTTCCCTATGGATGCTGGAATAAAGCTCCTTTGGTGTCTTGGAGGGTCTGGAATCACTGGGAATGCAGGAAGGGAGAGGGGATATTTCCCTCTCAGGAAAAGCTGGATCTGCTCCATCTTTCCCAATTCCAAGGGATGTACCTGTCCTAGAGCAGCCCAGCACATCCCAGATCCCAGTTTTCCGTCTTTTCCCTCCCTGGAAACCAAAAGCAGCAGATCAATGGGAAATATTCAGCCAGTAATCCAGGTTGGATGGGACTTGGGAATGGTGAAAGTTGTTCCTATCCATGGCAGGGAGTGGGAATGGGATTGTCCTTAATATCTCTTTCCACACAAAATATTCTGAGAATTTATATAGGAAAAAAATCAGAACTAGGAAAAAAATCTGAGACTAAAATATTTTATTTGGAAAGGAGGCAAAGGAAGGGTTAAATTCCACCTGCTACGGATCAATCCAGGGATCTGGCTTTTCCAAAAACAGAAACAGGGGGATATTCCAGGATGGTAATCCACATTGGATAACAAGAAGTGTCTGTTGAGAGACTTAAATTCATTCCCAGGAATTCTGGCCTCAATCCCAAAAACTGCAATCCTAAAATGCCAAGATCCAATAGAAACAACATTTCCAAGATGAGGAATATTTCCCTCTTCAAGAAAACCCTCAGAAGTTTTCCCAACTAATTTTTGCAATTTTTTTCCCCATTTTTTCACTGGAAACAAAGTTCCAAAGACATCCCGACACTTTTCCCACTTTTCCCATCTTCCATCCCATTTTCCCTCATGTTTAATCTGCCACATTTGGGAGATTTGCATCCCAGTTTCCTGGTTTTGTCCTTCCCTTTCCAAGCATTTGTTCCTGCTGATCCAAGGGCATCGCTCACTTCTATCTTTCCCAATGTAATGATATTTATCCATCATCGCTTGGGAGAGGAATTGGCTGGAGCTCAATTTGGCAAAATAAATTGGGATCGCTTCCAGGATAATCCCACAGAAAACATGGAATTTAATGTCCCCTTTTAATGTCCCCATCTGCAGCCATTGTCCTTGGGATAAAGCCTGGATGCTGCTTCCCAATTCTTCTTGTGGAATTCCACTCTCTGTCCCAACTCTCCTCTTGCTCCACCTACCAGGGCAGGTTGGTTGTTTTTCCTGGATTTTCTAGATGATCCAGCAGCTGGATCAGAGTGATTTTTCCTTAAATCCACTTTGTGCTGAAATTACTGAGGCAATGGATCGTGGCATTCCGGCATGGATTGGGATGCAAGGGAGCTTGTGGATTATTCCCCTTCAGCTATCCCATGTTGTTCCAAGCCCCATCCAACCTGGATTTGAACATTTCCAGGGATGGGGCAGCCACAGCTTTTCTGGGAAAACTGTGCCAGGGCCTCCTCACCCTCACAGCCAGGAATTAATTCCCAATATCCCATCTATCCCTGGCAGTGGGAAACCATTCCCTGTATCCCATCCCTCCATTCCTTATCCCAAAACCACACCCTGTTTGTACCAAAGACTCAGCCCCATCCCAAAAAACCCCCTTAGATGGTGCAGATCGGAATCCTCCTCCCTTTGGGGGAGTTATCCCGATTTTTGAGGTGCAAATTTTCTCCACAGTGAAAAACCTGCAAGAGCCAAGCCCTTCCTGCAGTGGAATCCATAGAATTATTCCAGCCTGGATCACCCAGTGCTGCAAGGCTGCAGCACTCTCCTTTGAAAAAGCAGGATGCCCCCCTCCTCCTTCCAGCCGGGAGAAGAGGAAGCATTCCCATTCCCCATCCCAGTGCTGCTGTTCATTCCCAAGGCTGCTGCCGGGATTTTTGCACCCCTTCTCCCATCTCAAATTTCCTTTCTGGGACTAGATCCCAATTTTCTGCTGTTTGCTTGCTACAGTGTTTGCGATCCGGGATAAATCTTGGAAAAGGGAATAAAAACTCGGCAATTCCTCATGAAAGCAAAGAAAGCCACTAGAGAGACCTTCGGGGTGAGCCACAGCAAGGTCACACCCGGATTTGATGGGAGACATCCCGAAATTCCGCTTTTCCCGCCCCTCCTGCTGCTTCAGGATTATCCCACAACATCTCGCGAGCGTTTGCTTGGGATGTAACAATTAATTTCCTAAAAAACCAGGAGCACGTTTTATTTCCCTGTTTAATAACTTCCCTCAGCTTTTTCCACGTGAGGAGCCTTTGGGGGAGTTTTCCCTTTTTTCCACCCCTTNAAAAAAAAAAAAGGCAGGGAAAATCTCCCGGCAGAAAAAACGGGAGGCAAACACAGGACTTAATTTCGGCTGGAATAGCTGCGGCTGTTTGTGGTTGTCCCTGACTCCGGACCACCTGTGTTTGCTCACAAGCTTTTCCCAATCTGCCACAAAATGCCTGCGATTGTCACATGGGCCTGGCGCTTCCCGGCGCCTTGGGAATGAAAAAGCCGCAGCTTTTAGCGGAGTTAATCATTAATGCGCCGGCCTTTGTCCCGCTCCCGAGGCTGACAGGCCTTTGATATCCCAGATTTGCCAGCGGCGCCTGGAGCCAGGTACTGAGGAGCAGCCTGCCTGGAGCTGGCCTTTCCCTTGTGATTCGCTTCCTGGGGTGTTCCATGCATCCCTGTGCCCATCCAGGAGTTTTCCTGCAGCGCATCCAACTCTCTGCTCCAACCTCATTTTTCTTTTAGGATAAAAATCCTTTGGGATATCCCCTCAAGCTTTTGGATTCCTAGGAATTGAGGGGCACTAGGACAGGAATGCAGCTGCTCCCACTCCTCTCCTGCTTCACCGTCCCTTCCCAAATTTCTGCCTCCCCATTGCTTTTCCCAAATTGTTTGCCCAGGTCCTAGTTGTTCCAGGGGCACAGGGAAGGAAAGCTCCAAAATGGCTTCATATCCTTGGAATTCTCACTTAAAATAATTTTGGAGCAAAATCCCCCCAGATGAAGGCCCTGTTTTTCCAGGGGTTGAATGGCAGTGGGAATGAGGGAGAAGGAAAGGGGGGAAGCTCTCCCTGGGCACCAACAATGGCTCTGTTTCCTTTGAATTCTACAATAAAATCAGTTTTCCACCAGTTTAGAGCAGAATCCTCTCTGAAGGAAGGCCCTGTTTTTCCAGAGGCCGCAAGAAAGAGGGCACAGGGAGGGAAAACTCTCCCTGGGCACTGAACACAGCTCCACTTCCTTGGAATTCTCCCATAAAATAATTTTGGAGCAGAAGCCCCCCCAAAGGACAGGAGGATTCCCATAAAACTGTTGGGAATGTGATTTGTGCTCCTGGAGCTCAGAGGCACAGTTAAACTCCAAGGTTCCTGAACTTTTCCTTGACTCCATCAAATCCTGACAGCTCCTCCATGAAGCTGCCAAGGTAGGGATGGAGGAGGAGCCATGCCAGGGACGACCCAAGGCTCTGTTCCCACATTTATGGCATCCAGGGATAGAAATCCTGTTGGATCCCCACATTTTTAGCACCCAGGGATGGAAATCCAGCTGGGTTCCCCCCATATTCCCAGCTGGAGAATTTCCATCCCAACTCTCAGTGCAGGTGGAAATCCCGAGTCCCAAATTTAAAGAGGAATTAAACAATTCCTCAATGTTTTGGCCACCCAGTTGATGCCTCTGGAATCTGGATGGCAAAACTCAGTGGGTCCATGGATTGACACTGTTCCTTCTGGAATTCCTGAGGGGCAACTCTTGGAAAATCCAGGGATTGCAGGGATAATCCAGGATTATCTAGGGATTGCAGCCTCTGGGAAGAGTTTTGAGGCCACTTTTGCCCAGGCAATTCTGCCCCTGGATTCCTCCTGATCCTCGCACACCCCAAGACCACAAAGGAATGTAGGGCTGGCTCCCGATTTTTCATATCCAAGAGGAAACTCCCTTCAATGTCCAGGATTTGCCCAGGTGACTCATGGAGATAAAGCTTCCAAGGCCACCGAAGGAGCCAGGAAACCTGTAATTCTCCCCCACCAGCTCTCTGCTCAACTGGGATGTGCCTGGACAAGTTTTGAGCAATCCCTGGAGCTGCAGCATCCCCCCAGGAACCTCAGGCTGGAATATCCTGGGTTGGGTAGAATTCAAGGATCAGGCCCTGAACTGGGAGCAAATCCAGGGCAGAATTCCTAAAATCCAGGGAAACATTGGAGCTCCATGCAGAGTTTTGATCCCCTCACCTGCTGGAACACCCAGGGAGGCTCTGCTCTTTTGCAACTCTGACCAAGAATTCCACTTAAACCACTCCAGAGCCAAAGAGCCAGGATTCCAGCCCTTGGAGAACACGAATCCGCCCCCAGGCCAGACTTCCAAGGGCTCTCCAGGCCTTGAAAATGCCTCCGTGCTCGCATCATGGCTGGAATGCTCCAGGAGCCTCAGCTCCTGCACCTCCGGCTCCAATCCCTCGGGATTAGTGGCTCCTTGAAACCTTGGAAAAACAGCCAGGTAAACACAGGGGTTGGGGAGCCAGGATATGGGGCACAGACCCCAGCTCCCTTGGGATTCCAGCTGGGAAAGGAGGCCAGATCCCTTTGGAGGGTGAGGCTCTCTGGGATTGGCCACCAGGAAGGTGGGAAGCAGAATTTTCTCTCCTTTCTGCCAAATCCTGGCACTGTGGAGGGAAGAGGCCTCAGGAGGTGGGAAGGAGCCTCTGGATTTCTCCCCACAGCCTCCAGTGGAATGAGGTGTGAAGTCCTTGCTTTGCTCAGTCCTTATGGAATTATGGGAATATTCGATCTGGAAAAGACCTCAGAGATCATTAAATCCAACCTTTGTCCATTTCCCACTATATCTGAGCACTGAGTGACAATTCCAGCTGTTCCTTTGACACTTCCAGGGATGGGGACTCCAACAGTGTTCCACTCCAAGCCTTTCCATAAAGAAATTCCTGATATCCAAGTGAACTTCCCCTGAGGCCATTCCCTCTTATCTTTCTTCCTGAGGGAATATCCCAATTCCCACCTGGCTGCACCCTCCTTCCAGATGAAGGATGCAGCTTCCCAGTTATAATTCCCAGAGGGAAGATTTTCCTTGCTTTCCACAGGCCTTAGCTGGGAGCTGGATATGTCTCTGCCCTGGGGGCTATCCATAAATTTAACACACAGAATCTGAAGCTGGAGTGTGCTGGAAGCAGGAATGGGGCTGCCCGGGATCATGGATAAATGAGCACAGGATCAGCTCCCATGCTTTCCTTCCTGGGAGGAAAACTCCAGGGTGCTAAAAGGCTCTTTGATCCAGTGGGGAGAAGATAAATGGAATAAATAAACAGGACCTGCTGGAAGCACATCCATGCTGAGAACGCAAATGATTAATTATGGCCTTTTCCAGCCACAAAACTCCAATCCTAGTCCTTAAAAAACTCTGGAGTCTCCAAGGGAAAAGCACATTTTAACACCAGCCTCGGAAACTGCTCTCAGAGTGAGCGATCCAAGCTCATTCCCAAATCCTTGTTTAAATATTTTCCCTGCTCCTTCTCCTCCACAGCCTGTTTGTGGTGTGCATCCCATGCTGGAGCCAGGGAGGAAGCGTTCCTGGAAAAATCACAAAGCCACTTTCAGCCACAGAAATCCCCATCCCAAATCCAAACAGGGAAGCCTCTGTCCCTTGCCAGCCTAGGCTGGGTTTCCGCCCGGAATTAGGCAGGGGAAGGGAAGGGGCCGCTTTTCCAGCTGTGGGGTGGAAATCCTGCATTTTCCAAGGGGGTCTTTCCAAGCTCTGCACTGACAGGACAGTCAGTACTCCCTGGATGGATGACCACAGAAGGGAATGCTCCAGTGACAGGGCTGTGGGCATGGAAAACGGGTTTTCATGGAAAAGCCTGGTCACTCCTATAACAACTCTGTCTGGGAGGGCTGGAAAAGTTAATTCCTGAAGCTGGAATCAGACAGATATTTGCTGGAATACAGGGTTATTCCAGGCCAGTAATTCCAGGGAAGGGGGCTGAGGATCTTCAATTTGCCCCTTGGATCACATCCAACCTGCTGGGAATGTCCTGGGAAGCCCCCTCAGGATAACCCCTTGGCAGCAGGGGATCGATCAGCCCCTTCCTGGTGACATTCCCGGTGACCTGGAGCCACTCTGATGTTAATGGGATAATGGGTCTTCTGTGGGGAACTATGGAATTCCAGGGGTTGCTCCAGAGGGCTGGGATGGTCAGGATGTGGCTGCACATCTCATCCTGCACATTCCAGGCATCTTCGTTCCATTAATGTGATGGAAAAACAGCTTTCTCCCACGGACGAGAGGCTGGAAGGAGCCACTGGCAGCTCCAGGATTATTTGCCATTTTTAGTCGGGAGCTGGACATTTCCAAGGTTCTCCGTACAACTGGGAGTGAGCAGAGGGTGAGTGGCACAGAACGTGATTTTTCCCAAATAAAGCTCCTTCCTGCTATCATCCTGGCAATTCCAGTGGCAGCTGTCCCTGCGTCCCACAGATCCAGAGCTCGTTCCCACCCTCCGTTTGTTCCCTCACCATCATTCCACAGGATCCTACAAGGATAGGCTAGGCTCACTCCCAGGAAACCAAGGAAGTCATGGGTCATCCTGATGTGTAGCACCAACATATTCATGGCAGATCCCTTCCAGATGGGATATTCCAGAAGCTTGGAGGATGTGGAGCTGGTGTAACCTGGAGGTGGCGCTTGGGACCAAGGCATGGATGGGACCAAGGCATGGATGGGACCAAGGCATGGATGTGGTTGGATTATGGATGGGACCAAGGCGTGGATGTGGTTGGATTATGGATGGGACCAAGGCATGGATGGGACCAAGGCATAGATGTGGTTGGATTATGGAGAGGGACTAAGGCGTGGATGTGACAATGGTATGGATCTTGTTAGATTATGGATGTGGCCAAGGTATGGATGTGACTAAAGCCATGGATGTGGTTGGATTATGGATGTGACCAAGGCATGGATGTGACCAAGACATGGATGTGGTTGGAGTCATAGAGAGCAGGTCCATACAGGGTATTTAAGCACCAGGAGACTCCAAAAGTTTGTTCAAAAGCCAAGGGAACAGCTCATAGCCCCTCCGTGGTGGAAAGCCGGGAGCTGGGGACTCTGGCTGGGCTCCCTTCCTGCAGGATCAGCTGGCTCCCTACTCTTGCTGGGCAAACATGGCCGGATGAGATAAAGGCTGTGTGCACAGCTCTCCACCAGCAATTCTGAGCCCAACCTCCCTTCCCGACATCCACCTGCTCCCAGCTCCCTCCCTGTGTCTCGGCCGTGCTGGCCTCAGCCCCTTCACCCTTCCCATTCCCACTGGGAATATTCCATGCTGCTCCCACTCTCACATTGTGCTGTACATGCAGCATCCCAAAAAAACTGGTGGGATACCACTCCCAAACAAAACTTTGAGAAGATGAGCGGGAGGTAGTCAGGATTTTGGGGTTTGGATGATGAGATGTGTCCCATCAACATGGATCCAGCGGGGAATAGTAAAACCAGATTTAACATTAATACTAGGATTCCTGGGAGATTAATCCTGGAGATAAGTGGGACTACAGCGAGACTGGAGCACCCCGTGGCTCAAACAAAGGGATCTGGGAGTGGGAGCAGGGAAAGATGGATGGGTTGTTAAACATTGCCAGCATACCTGGCTGGAGCCATTCCTGGGTCACTGGGAACAGCAGCCGGAATTTGAGGTGGTGGGTCCGACCGATTCCAGCCAATTTCTACCCTCTTCCTTATCTCTGGCTCACACAGGGGTGATCTAGGGATTCCAAAGGCGCTCCAGGACATGGAAAACATTCCTAGCTGTCTCAAGGTGTCCAAACCCACCCTACCCACTAGGGGCTGCCGTGCCAGGGGCTCCCAGTTTTCCCAGCAGAAGGAATTTGCAAGAGCAGCAGTGTCTCCACGTGGGTTTCCCCCTTCCAAACATTTTCCACTGGGTCCGCAGAGTGCCCAATTGGGCAATTAGGAATTTGCTCTAGCCTCTAAATCAGAGGATTTTCACCCTCCCAGGTGCTGCTCCTCTGACCATGGGATCCATCAAGCCTGTAGGATCAATTCTCCCTAAAAACCGGGAAAACCATGGGATTAAAACTGTCTCAGCCAACAACATCCCCAGGCAACCTCTTCCCTGTTTTTCCATCAGGTGAAAACTGTGCCTGGGGAGAAAATCAGGGTAGATCTCATCAACTTCTCTCTCTCAGCTTCTCTGCTCTCCATCAACTCCCTTCCCTGCTCCTCCATCAAAGCCCTTCCCAATGTCTCCCAGGGGAGATGAGCCACTAAAGAATGGGATATCAGGGCCACTTGGCTGCTCCCATCCATCCATTGTCCCACTCCAAAAGTCTCACCTATCCAAGAGCCCCATCCATCCCCATTTCCAGGTGGCTGGGGCAGCCCCTCCCCTCTCAGCCCTTGGAGCCCTCTGCTTTCCATCAGATTTTCCAAGACAATGGGTTTCTGGAAGCTCCTTAACTCCTAGGGAAGGGGGGGTTTGTGGACACAGCCCCAGTGCTGGGGGATGGCTCCTGGGAAAAACTTGATTCTGGGGCACCCCTTCCTTCCCAGAAAAATGAGATCACATCACCCCAGGCATTTATCTGAAATTTTGAGGGAGTTTTCCCAGCATTTCCCCCTGAATTGGACGCTCCTAAAATCCCTGGGATGTCCAGGGGGATAATTAATGGGATGTATGACTGTTTGACATCCCAAACCATAATTTTGGATTAGGAATATGGAATCCTCTTCCAGGGCAGCAGGTGGAATACTGGAATCTTGGTATGAGGCCAGGAGTGGGAGATGCCTTGTGGGAATTATCTCTTCTGGGTGGGACCTTCCTGGGATAACACCTATCCCATCACCTATTGTGTTTGTGGGGTTTCCTGGGAATGCATGACCCCCACAGAAATTGCCTCTGCACTTCCTGCACCTCAGGCTGGATCCAGGGAGCCCCAGTTGTCCAAGAAACTTTGGATACCAGGAATTCCATACGGGCTGTCCAAAAATTCCAAGGAAAAGATTTATTATATTTTAAAGATTTTTATTAATAATAGTTGTGATATTCCACTGGTATTTTTGTTATTTTTATTATTATTCCCACCTTCCCAAAATTATTTTGAGGTTGGAGCTGAACATTCTCAGCACAGAGAAAACATGGATTTGGGCTGGGTTTTATCCCCCCTCAGGTGGGATTTGACTCCCAAAACAACCATAGATATTGGAAGTGCAAGGTGGGAGGATGAGGGGCCCTGAGTCCATCCAGCTGGGTCTGGAAAACTTTGGGATGGTGCTGGAATGGTGCTGAAACGATCCCTCATTCCAAGGCCTTTTCTTGTGGCAGAGAACTGGTGCTGGCACCACTGCCAGGGGCACTTTATTCCCTTGGAAAGGAAGGCAGCAGAATTCCAGTGCCAAATCCATTGTTCCTGGAACAAGAATGACTCCGGGTCCTGCCAGGCTACAGAGCTCCCACTGTTATTACAGAGCCCAGGATCACCCGCCTTTGAAGTAGCTGAGGTGAGAACGCTCCTTCCTCTCCACTTTGCTGCTTTTATTTCCTGATTTTTCCCCCCAGTTCCATGATTAAACTTAGATGGGGATTGGAACAAGAGGAGCTTTAGGGTCACTTTCAACCTGAATCATTCCATGATTCAGGCTGGGAGCAGTGTGGTGGGAAGCTGCGTGGAACCCCTCAGGACCAGGAATGTTTTCTCTGGCTCTGGAGTTTGGATGTTGGGATGAGCTGGACACAGGTGGGAAGAACCAAATGCCAATGAGTTCCAGAGGGTCCAAGTGCTGTTGGATCTGGAGTGGTGGTATCAGAAGGCTGGGAATCTCCATAGGACATTGGAATGTTGGATCATCTCCCGTTGCTTCCTGGCCACCTCTCCCTACATTAACCCACCCCCTGAGCCCATGCATCCTACAGGAAGGAGCTGCTCCCTCTGGCAGCACCTTCTGCTGGCTTTGTATCCAATTTAACTGCTGGATTTGAAATGCCAGTGGAGTTAAGAGGAGCTGATTAAAAAGTGGGAGCCTCATGCCAGTTTTTAAACACAGAGTTGCTTGGCCATATTTACATTAGTGTCAACTTTAATTTAAATCCCGCATAACGATATTTGCTTCTGTAAATTTATTCCCCAGGAACGCCGCGCAAATTACCCGGCACCACTGGTACCTTCTCTTTGTCTTCAGTGGAGTGGCTTGGGAATTAACTCCTGGAAGTGTCATTCCGCGTCTTTAACGTCTCATTAATTAACCCATCCTGCTTTCAGGTTGAGGTTGGAGCTGGTGGAGCCCAGAAAAGCAATTCCAGCTGGATCTGCCTTCCAAATGAGAATAGGGATAGGCTTGGTGAGCCTCATCCCTTCCAACTTGGGATATTCCTTGGGAAATCATGGAATTAAGGAGCCCAACCATTGTAAAGACATAAACCCCCTTTCCTGAGGGATTTTGGGACGAACAATCCTAGGAATGGAAATCCGGTTGGATCAGCCTTTAAAATGGGAATTGGGATAGACTCATCCCTTCCAAATTAGCATGTTCCTTGGGAATTCATAGAATCAAGGAGCCCTCTTCCTGAGGGATTTTGGGATGGGCTATCCCAGAAATGCAGTATTAGAGCAGGGAATATCCAGGTACTCTGGTATTTCAGAGATATGTAGGATGAGCTGTGGGCAGCCAAGGAACAACAGGAGTCTCCTGCCTTCCAGTCTGACCACGCTGCAGGAAAAAAATGGGAAAAGGGGGAAAAAGCACAAAAAAATCAATGGATTCCATGGATTTTTGGGATAGCAAGGGAGCTCTGGGATCACTGAATCCACAACCTTTTCCCTTTTCACTCCTAAGATCCTTTCAGGATTCTTTCCAACAGCCCAGGGTTATTTCCATCTCCCAGAACCAATAGGAAAAAAAGTGGGAATGGCAAAGGATAGATCATCCCTGCTGGTCTTGCTCCCGATGCATTTAGAATTCCAGCATTTCCCTGCCCGGACCAAAACAAGAGGTGGCCTGGATTAGAAGAGGGAGAAATTTCCCTGGATTTTCAGGGAATGAAGGCCTGGATGCACTGGTACCCAGCAAAAATATTCCCAGTATTTCACATCTGGCTCCCAGATGGATCTCCTAGGAAGGATGATGCATATTTAGCATTTTCACATTCCAGGCTCCTTATGCCCCAAATAAATATGGAATTCTGCATTTGGCAGCTCTGTATCTCCAGCCTGGGCTGGAAATATCCCTTGGAATGTGGCATTCCTGCAGCTTCCTTGGAATAAGGACAGAATTCCTTGCCCAAAAGGGTTTCCTTTTCCTAAAATGTTTCCTTGTCCCAAGAGGTTTCCCTTTTCCCAAGAGTCTTTTCCTCTTATCCAAGAGGTTTCCCTTTTCCTTTATCCAAGAGTGTTTTCCGCTTATCCAAGAGGGTTTCTTTGTCTTGTTCCAAGAGTTTTCCTTGCTCCCAAAGGGTTTCCCTGCCCTGAAAACCTTTCCTTGTCTCAAAAGGGTTTCCTGGCCATTCCAAAAGATGCCAACTGAAGCATGTGGGATGAACCATCCAGGGGTACATGGAGCCTCATCCCAGAGCCTGGAGCTTGGCTTGGGAATGCCAGTGGAGGCAGCTTTTGCTGGATCCATGGAAACAGGTAAGGGCTGTGATCTAACCTGGCTAGAGGAAGGGGCTCCACAACAAAAGGGATTCAGGATCCATGGAAAAGCCATGGACCAGAGCCTGGATCTTGGCTCGGGAATGCCAGTGGAGGCAGCTTTTCCTGGATCAGTGGGATAAGGGAATCAGGGAAGGGCTGCAGCTGTGCCCTTATCTGGCCAGAGGCCGGGGCTCCACAACAAAAGGGATTGGAGAGCTGGGTGATCCGTGGAAAATCCATGGGCCCGGCATTGTGGCCGCCCTTCTGCTGAGCAAATAGTTCAAACTGTTCATTCCCATCTCCCATTCTCTCTCTGGAACGTTGTTTGTGTCCTTGCATTTCATTCCGCAGGAAGATTGCTCCCTGGGCCTGTGAGCAAACAGTCCGGAAAAGAGCCAACTATCCTGGCTTTTCCCTGGAGAACTGGCATTTTTATTCCAGCTCCAAGCTGTCAAAGAGCTGGAGAGTTTATGTCCAGATCCTGAATTAATTGCTTTAAGCTGGAGCAGCCTCCAAATGGCTAGGAGATGTTTATTAATAACAATTCTCCCGGTTTTTTTCTGGATTTTTTTTTTTTGTTCCAAGCTGTGCTCTCCCATCCCATGCCCTCCATTAAGTGCCTGGCTCAAGGAAAAGCTGCTTACAGGGAATTAGGGAACGGGTCCGGAGGTTTTGGCAGCACAGAAGCTCCCGGTAGGACTTTGAGCACACCAGGAAGGAGATGGAGATGGATCAGCAGGAGAAGGAGTGGGATCGTGTTTAATCCAAATATCCTCGGTATTTAACGAGGAAATTAACGCTGGAAAAAATTCCAGGCAGGAATTAAATGGATTTGTGTTAGACATAAAATGTTTGAAAACTTTGAAATCCCTCTTTGAGGAATGAAGGAATAAAACAATTCCAATGCCGCTGGAAGAGCGGGAGCCGGGAGCGCCTTTGTGTAAATTTTCCACTTGACTTTTCATTATCTACCTGCCCTGAATCCATCTGTATGGATGGGATCAACATGGAATGGGAGAGATAAAAGCCAGAATAAATGTGTTTTGCATATCCCACCGATAAACCCCCTCCCCTTTCCCCAGAGCTGCTTTTCCAGGCAGCTGCATTTTCGGGAATAAATCATTTTGCCAAGGGAAGGAGAGGGAAGCGGACTGGGGCTGCTCAAGTGTTTGCTTGGAATATTGATCCTGCCAAAGGAACGGTGGTTAATGAGTAACCGGGAAAAATATGCCAGGTCTGCCTGGGCTCCCTGCCGGAGTATGGATACGGCTCCTGGCCCCACTTGGGATCCGGGAGCAGAGCCTGGGACAGGGCCCTACATCCCACAGGGAGACCCTGAATTATAAGGTGTTTGGAGTGTCAGGACTTTCTGTATCCCAAATCCTGCAATATCACAAACCCTGCCACATCCCAATCCCTGCCCCATTCCAAACCCAGCCGCATTCCCAACCTGCCACACCCTAAAACCTGGTGATACATCCCAAATCTTGCCCCCTTCCAAATGCTGGTGCATCCCAAACCCTTCCCAAACCCCACTGCTTCCCAAACCTTGCCTTGTTCCAACCCCCTGGCTCATTCCTGCATATGATCCCATGGGATCATCCTCTTGCACATCCGAGTGGTTCTCCCTCTCCTCAGCCTAGCAGGAGCTATTCCTGATCCCAACTATCCCAAAGTTCAGCAGGATGAAGAATATTCCTGCCTTAAAACCAGCTGAAATTCCTGCCCCATCCATGGGATGATGTGGAGCTTGGAGCAAGCTCCCTGTCCTGTCCAGTTCTCCCTTCTCCCACACCTCCTCCTTTTCCATGAATCCCAGAACCTTGGAGAGCTGGATAATGCTCCTTTCTTTTTTTCCTCCTTGCAAGGAGAACTCCTGGTGGGATTTATTTTCCCATTAGGAACAGGATAGGGAAAAGGTTAAGAGGCACTTCAGGAGATCCACCCCATCCTGGGGCTTTTATTCCTGTGGAAAGTCTGATCCCATTTCAGCAGATCCTGTCATCCCAAGTGATGAATTCCTTCTCCTCCTCCTCCTCCTCCTCCTGCTCCTCCTTTTCCTTCTCCTCACATCCTTGTGCCGGGAAAAGCAGCCCTGCGCCAGCATCTGCTTCCCGCTGGATTTATTCCTTGGAGCATCTTTTCTCATGGGAATTTCTCCTGGTCAGGCAGCGGATTTTTGCCTTTTCTTATGGAAAAGGCCTTTTCCGCTCTTTTTCCTTCTCCCCCTAAAAATCCACATTGGGAATTTATGGGGAAGAGGGGGTGGAAGGAGAGGAAACAAAGGGAAAAGCAGGGATGAACCAGTGACTTCCCAAACCGGAGGTTTCATATGGATACTCCCAAAAAAATGAGTGCTGTCAGCTTGACATCTGCAGGGATTTTATGGGTTTGGGAATGATGGCTCTGATCAGACCCAGGGGGACAGAAACTCCTGGAAAAACCCCTTTGGAAGCAATTCCCACCTTCTGTCCCCTTTTTCCATCCGGGGCTGCTGGATTTGTTCCCCCCCATTCCCAGGAGTTATTCCAAAATGGATTCATGCATCCAAACTTCCATCCCTTTGCTGTTTTCCTCCCACTGTGCATCCCAGAGCTCCAAGGTGGGGTATTTTAGGAAAGCTTTAGAAGGGGTCTAATCTCCACTCACTTTTATCAGATTTTTCCTGCCAGAACCTTTCCTTCTTTCCAAAGCCTTTCCTGTGATCAGCCTTAGGAAACCCCCTGTACATCCCTCAAATTTCTGGGAAACTCAGCATTGCCGAGGTGCTGTTGTGATTTTATCACTGTTTCCATGAGGGCCGGCAGGATCCATATCCCAGCCGGGATCCATATCCAGGCCATGTCCCCATTTCTGTCAGGAATTACTGGAGCGTGACCCAGGTATCGCTGCTGAGGACAGACACAAAGAGGCAATTGGAGATGGGAATCTTGGCCTTTAATAAGGATGAGGACATGGATGAATCCCCATTTATCCCAACTCCTGCTGCAACTGACTCCATATCCATTAGCTGAATAAATAAAGGAGAGGGCAGGGAGAGTGGGAGCAGAGAGCACAGAGCAGGGATAAGCAAAGCATTCCAAGGGCTCACGAATCCCTCAATATCACTGCCTTGGGAAGCGGGGCAGGAATCAAACCCCCACCTCTCCATTCCAGCTGTTTTCCAACAGAGATAAGAGTATTCCTTGTAATGCTGGTGGGATGTAAACCCTGTGGAAAAGTGCTCCTTCCCAAGGGAGAGCTCCTTGCCTGGTCTTCCCTGGGATCTAGATGCAAGAATTAGTGGAGTGTCAGGAATTCCAGTTTGGTGGGAGCTAAAGCACAACCTCATCCTAGATGATCCCTGCCTTTCCCACATTTTCCTTGGAAAAGAACTCCACAGTCCAGGGCAAGCGGAGAGAGTGGAGCGGGAATGAGGTGGGATGTGAGGAGGGGGAGCTGCCAGAATGGAGCGGGAAAAGGAGAGAAATGGGGGGAAGGAATGAAAGGAGAAAAGGAGGGAAAACGGGGGAAAAGGAGGGAAAGGGGGGAAAAAGGAAATGAAAAAAATAAAGGGAAAAGGGAAATGGAAAAAAGAGGAGAAAGGGAAAAGTAAGGGAAGGAAATGGGAAAAGAAAGGAAAGGAAAGGAAAGGAAAGGAAAGGAAAGGAAAGGAAAGGAAAGGAAAGGAAAGGAAAGGAAAGGAAAGGAAAGGAAAGGGAAAAGGGAAAGAAAAGGAAAAGGAAAGGAAAAGGAAAAGGAAAGATCCAGCTGGAGTAGTCCTTGTCCTGCTCCTCCTGCAGCCGCCTCCACCTCATTCCCGGGTTTTAAACACTTTTCCTTTTTTTCCTTTCCTTTTTCTTCCCCCTAGTTTTTTTCCTTTATTTTCTCTGGAATTCTACTTGCAGCTGTCCCTGCAAATAGAATAGCCAGGAGGGAGCTTCCATCCCTTCATCCATCCCTGCATCCCTCCCCGCATCCCTCCATCCATCTTTTCCCAAAGAAATCCTGGTCCCGGGCTCGGGGCAGCTTTTCCCGTTCTCCCGTTCCCT
The DNA here is from genome assembly GCA_013396995.1 of Dicaeum eximium. NCBI lineage: Eukaryota > Metazoa > Chordata > Aves > Passeriformes > Dicaeidae > Dicaeum > Dicaeum eximium. The sequence goes on along the minus strand of VWZP01008977.1, from coordinate 326,152 downwards.
CTTTCTGGTTTCTGGTTCTGCCCCTCTGGGATCCATTCCTGCGGGGGGCAGAAAATCCCTGTCCCCGGCGTCTGGAGCCAATCCTGGGATTTTCCAAGGGTTACACAGCCTCTGGACACCCCGGGACGGGAGTGCTCTTTTCAGAATGTTTCGGGGAAAAATAACCATTTGCGGGGATATTTTTTCCACTTTTCCCCCTTTTCCCCCCATTTTTTTCTGGGTATATTTTTTGCTTTCTTTGATTTTTCTTCTTTTTTTTTTCTTGTTTAAAATTTTCTTTTTCTTTTCTCTCTTTTCTTTTATTCTTTCCCCCCCTTTTCCTTTTCCTTTTCCTTTTCCTTTTCCTTTTCCTTTTGTTTTTATATTTTTAAAATTTTCCTTTTCTTTGTTTGTTTTATTTTGTTGCCTTTTATTGCCTTTTATTTATTTTAATTAATTTATTTTCTTTTATTCCAAGAAACCAAACAGCTCCCAAATCCACCTCTCCCACCTTTCCTCGGCTCCAGCGGGGTCGATACGGAAACAACACAAAAACAAAACAAAGCAAATTTAAAAAACAACAACAAGATAAACCCCAACAAGCAACGAAAAAAAATCCCCACCAGCTCCTTTTGTTCTTTCTGCATCCAGCGGCTCCACAATCCTGGATTTAACATTCCCAGAAATCTGAAGCCGGCGGGTTTCCCATCACCCTTTAATATTTCCTCTCCTATTCCCGGGCACTGAGAATAAACTTTCAACCTTTTCCCCCCCTCCTTCCCTTTTCCATCCTCTTCTCTACCTGGTTTTTGTAGGGTTTTGGATTAACCGAAGCGGATTTTCAGAAAAATCTAGGATTAGGACAATTTCTGGGAGAAATAGTGGGAATTGCCTTGAGCCTGAGTGGAATTATAGCTTGGAAAAGAAGGCTCCATCAGTTTCCCGGGAGACGGGATAAGCCCTACTTGGGTGTTCCAGCTCTTTTTAACCCCACTAATAATTAGTCCCATCCTCAGCCCCGAGTTGTTCTGGTTTTTGTTTGGTTTTGTTTTTTCTTTTCCTTGGGATCATCCAGAAATGCGCTGGATGCTGCGGGCAGGGAAGGCAGGGCCGGCTCTTAAAGTGTTATCCTGGGGGAAAGAGTTGGGGTAAAATTTGGGATCCCACCAGGCCTTCTCCGTCTTCTTTGTGCTTTGATGTCCTAGGAGCCATCCCTAAATGTCATTAGGGGCCGGGATAATTAGAAGGAAAAAAAAAAGGGAAAAGTCGCTTTTCCTGGAGGAAGAAGTCATGGACAAATAAACTATAATCATGGATAACGGAAGGAAGAGAAGCGGCTGGAGCGGGCCTGATTTGGGAGCACAGGCCCTGCCCGGTCACACTCAGCATCCCCCAAACGCATCCCAAAAAAACCGAACCCGAGATTTGACGAGAATTGACGGGAAAACGGAGCGGGACACAGCGATCCCGGCGATTGCGGGGAGCTGGGAATACTCGTGAAAAGAGGGAAAAGCAGCCGGGAGTGGCAGGGCAGCAGTGGGAATGGGGAGGGATGGGCGCTGCCCCTCGCGGGGTGCCAGGCGAGCACGGAGTGCTAATTGGAGGTGTCAGCGTTAATTAGCGAGAGCTCATTAGCGATGTCACCTGTCCTGCTGAGGTGACATGGACGGGGACAGGGACACGGGGACACGGAGAGGGACACAGGGACACGGCCACCCCTTCCGAGCTGTGACCCCCCCGACTCGTGTCGCCGAACCTCGGGAAGGGCCGCTGAAATTCCCGGTTTTCCCAGCAAACACGGCCGCGGGAATATTTGGATCCCGTATATTTTGGGAAGGAGCAGGGAGAAGGAGGGACCCGGGCCCGCGACAGGACATCCCGTCCCTGTCCCACGGTTTGGGGCTAAACCGGGCAGAATCGGAGCGTCGGGGTGGCTCCCACCCCCCAAAACTCCTCGTGTGCTCCAAGACTGGGAGATGGGATCCAAAAAACGCGCGAGTTCGGCGTATTCCTGAATCCATCCCTGAATCCATCCTGAATCTATCCCCCCACCGCCTCCGCGGCGCCTTCCTCGGCTCCGGCGGCTCTGGAGCGAGCTGAGAGGGAGAAGGCTGAGGAAGAAGGCCTGGGAATGAAGCGGGAAGCGAAAGGAAGCGAAGGGAAGCGAAGGGAAGCGAAGGGAAGCGAAAAGGGAAGCGAAAAGGGAAGCGAAAAGGGAAGGTAAAAGGGAAGGGAAGGGAAGAAGGGAAGGGAAGGGAAGGGAA
>VWZP01008977.1:295037-317995 GCA_013396995.1 Dicaeum eximium | reverse complement strand
GGAAGTGCGGAAGTGCGGAAGTGCAGAAGTGCGGAAGGAAGGAAGGAAGGAAGGAAGGAAGGAAGGAAGGAAGGATGGAAGGAAGGAAGGAAGGAAGGGTGACTAAAATCATCCCTCCGAGGGTGGAAATCCTCCCCCTCCCCATCGCGGTCCTGCCGGCAGGGCGGGACCGAGGGCGACAGGGAGGCACCGGAGGGCTTCCCCCCATTCCCACCGCCCCTTCCCAGCGCCCANCCTGGCTCCTCCGGGAGCGTCCGTTCCGCTCCCGGGAAGTGTTCCATGGATTCCCACCTAAATCTATCCACCGTCATAAAAAAAAAAACAAAACCCAAAACAAACAAACAAACAAACCCAAAACCAACCGCAAACCCGAATTATTTGTTTTATTATATATTTATTAATCTATTTATTTAATTACTTATTTATTGAGATTGCGCTCCCCGACCATTTTTAATCCCCCAAAAACCTCTTTAGGATTCTTTCCTTGGGCTCCAAAATCCCTCAGGATCCATGGCCAAAGGAAAACAACCCCGTTCGCCTCCTTCTAACAAGATAGCTGCGGCGATAGTCGCAGCCTACCTCACTCCCAGCCATCCGCCACCCCTTCCAGGCGTTTTCTGCCAGGATTTGAGGGGACGACCCGGAGGGAGATGCCCCCCCCAAGCGGGAGGACACCCCAAAAAGAGGGAGGGGCTGCCCCGAGCGTGGTGGCGGGGCGCCCTCTGTCGCCTGCTGTGGGCGCGGGGGGGACGCGGAGAGACACCCCGTTGTGGGGGGGGACGCTCAGGAACCGCCTGTGGGGTCACTACCGGGGGTCACCCGCTGGCACCCCCTGCCCGCACCCCCAGATCGCCCATCCCGGCTGGGAGGAGGTGCTGGTGCTGAATTATCCACTTTCTGTGTTTCCATAGAGCTTTCTGCTCATCCAAAGGCTCAGGAAGGGGGAATTCTGGAAGGATGGCATGAAATTTGGGATGTGGCTGCTGGGCAAGCTCAAGGATCCAGCTCTCCGCTGCTGGCTGGATTCAGGTGTTTTGGATGAGATCCCACTGGCTTTCCATCTCCTTTTCCCTCGGACCGTGAGGAAAAATCTGATGGATTCCAGAGAAGCCGGGATGAGCCTTTCCCTGGGCAATTCCCACCCTCAGGCCTGGGCCCTGAAGATGTTGAGCAGATGGCATCTCCACATGAGAGGAGGCCAGAGTTGACACCATCCAGAGCTCAGCAGCTCCTGCCTTTCCCAATTTCCTGCTTTTTCCTCTTTACCAGGTGCCGCTTCCCTGCTTCGGCTTCACAGGACTTGGAATTTTGTCCCCACCAAAGGTGAGGATTTTCATCCAGTTGTGGACTGGGAGCTGCCCTGGTTCCTTGGATTTTTGATCCTTGAGGACATTCCTACCTTCCCAGACACTTAAATCCCTTTTTCCCTTTGTCCCACAATTGTCCCATCCTGCTCCATCCATGGAGCACATCTTGCTGGGAATGATGATGCCCATCCCATTCCATGTGCCCACAGGGACAACCGCAGCCACCACATCCCACTCCTACTCCTCAGACAAAACCTTTGTTTCGGGAACATGAGGACACAGAGCAATTCCAACATTTGTATTCAGCAACGTGGGCCTGGAAAAGCGGCTGGATGTGGAATCGACTCCAGAGGCTCCGCTCCCACATCCAGCCACCTCCTGCTCCCTTCTATCCTTCCACACAGATAAAATTAATCTCTCCTAAGGAAAAGAAGCAGGAAAATTGATATTTTTCCCAGAAAAAGAACATTTTTAGGAATACCAGGACCACTGAAAAAGAAAACATTTCCGTGGTGTCTTATTTAAACATTCCTGGTTGGAATGAGTGAGTACCTGTCCATCTCCACCTGATTTCTTCTCTTTAATATCTAACTAATATTTATTTTAAATTTAATTCTGAAATTATGCTCTTATTTGCATTGGGAGCCATGGCTGGGGAGGTGGCTCCCACTTCCCAAGGGTTGGCCGGAGTCTGGATGGACTTTTTCTGCATCCATCCCTTGCAGCAATGCCAGTGCCTTCCCTTCAAGCTGGATAATTATCCTGATAATTATCATCATTAATCCAGGATAATGAACTCTTCCAATTGTGCTGCTCCCTCCTGAAAGAAAGAGTTTTTCCCTTGAAATCAGGAAATTGGTAGATAGTGGTTTCTGAAGAGCCACCCTTCAGGAGGATTGTTGGAGACAAAAGACACCTTGTGGGATTTATTGAAGCCTTTCCCTGATAAGACATAGAAATTATGGATGAATCAGTGCCTGGGACTACTTCAGGAAGAGATGGAAGATGGGATTGAGGTGGGAAGAGGGAAGGTGAAGGTGGAGTGGGATAGGAAATATCCCATTGCTCCTGTGCTGCCTCTCGGTGGGTTTATTTACAATTTTTCCTGTAGGATCCATCTTTGTAAGGTCAAGAGCTCTGCTGGGTTGAGAGCATTCCCAGGAGCTTCCGTTCCAACAAGCAGAACAAACCACGGGAAGATGAGGAATGAGGATGAGGATGAGGATGAGGATGAGGATGATTCACATTCCTGAAGTTGGGAATTAAACTGGGCATTCCCACCAAAGCTGTCCAGGAAGACCCAACAGCACATCCCAAGGACACATGCAGCACCAATTTAGGAACATACACCAGGATCCTGGTAACGAGTTCCATACATTGGGAAAAGCTACTTGAAGGATTTGGATGGGGACCACCAAAACTCCCCCTTTTTCCCCACCCACAGAGACTCAGCTCTGGAACAGGTGCTGGAATTCCGCTGGGAATTCCCACAATTACACTGGCCAATATTGACTCAACTATTTGAGGAACTCTCCAACCAAGTCCCTCCTAATTAGATTCCACATTAAATCGGGCTGCTTAATTCCAGGAAAGATTTTCCAAGGCCTTAGCAAGGCTAACAAAGGAAAAGCGAGGAGTGTGCAAAAATTTTGTATCTTTCATATCCCAAGGATATCCATACTTTTAAGTCTGGAATTATATCCTTCAATCCCAGGGCCAGGCAATTTGGCTTCATCCACAAGGATTCCTGAGGATCCAGACAGTCAGGATACATCCCTATTTCTTGCATTTTCACACCCTGTTTTAACGTTCCTCCTGGCTCTGTAATTATCCGATGTGCTGATGAAGGGAAGGAGCTAAAAATAATAAAACAAAACCCTGGAGTAGCCTAATGGGAATAAAGCCCCATTATTGGGAATGGAGCACTGGCAGTTATCCTGATGGGAATAACAACTTCCTGGGACAGCATTCCTAATGCTCCCTGGGGACAACGCCAGCATGAGGTGGGGATCCTGGGATGGCGGAATTGGATCACAGCAGGAATGGGCAAAACCCCCTGGAAGAGCCCAGTAGCCTCTGGAAAAGCTCTGGAGTAAAATCAACAGAGGGCATCTGCCAGCTGTTTGCCATGGGCCACGTGATGCCCATTCCCGGCTTTCCAGCAGCACATTTTGCTGGATAAACAAAATGCACAGGCATCTGGAATGACAGCCAGAGGAGCTGACTGGCTGCAGAAAACTGTGAGTTAATGGATTCATCCCAGGAGCTCCCACAGCACAGGGAGAAGGATGAGTGGAGGGAGATGCCCAAATCAAGAAAGTAAAGGAAAAAAGTCTTCACATCCCAGGAAAATCCTGCCATGGACATTTTCTCCCAGCAGACAGGGGAATTTTAACCTGACTGAAATATCCAAGGTTTTGGTTCATCCCAGGAAATATTTTTTATGTTTAATGATCAGTTGCTGAAAACTGAAATGTCTTTGGGTTCCCAAGAAGAAAACAAACAGGAAGAAAATGGAATTCTGGAGCCTCCTCCCAAAACCCTGGGCTTTAATAGCTCTCTGTTATTTCCTAACAAAACCCCTGTGCTTCTGGAGAGCTTCCAGCCTGACTGAGATGCTTCGATTCTCACTGGGAATTTGCTGCTCATGGAGGGGGATGAATGACCCAAGGACAGTCCATATCATCCAAGGAGTAGAATTAAGGAACCCAATTCCCAAATTCCTTACACACCCCATAAAAGCAGAGATGTGCCCAGTCCAACCAGTCCCAGCCATTCAGAATTGACGGGATGTGGAATGGGTGCCGGAGCAGAGAGGCAGGAGGGTGTCTCAGCTTTCTCAGTGCTCCGGGAGGCTGCTTTTCCAAGGAGATCCACCGGAGACAGCCTCTCCAAGGATTCTGATGGACATTTATAGCCCTGTGAGTCATTCCCCGGCCTTGTTTAAACCAGTTAGACCTGGCCAAGACCTTGAAAATAGCTCCATTTATCCTGAGCGGCTCCATTCCTGCGCTCCTGGTATAAATAGCCAACGGAGCTACTCCGAGCTCGGCAATGCAGGCACTGCTCATTCCATGTAACCCACGATGTCCCCTCCTGGCAGTCTGCTGCCAGGGCACCCTGTTTTCCCGGGAATGAGGTGTCCTTGGCAGAGCCCACAGCAAAACAGCCGGAGTGGAGATTTCTGCTTCCAAAAAAACCACGGGAACTTGGGATCGGGCCTTGTCTGGGAGTCTGTGGTTCCATGACCACTAATAGCAGGCCAGGATCACCCCATAAATCTGCTCGGGGTCGGCACAATCCCGGTTCTGTGCCTTGGAATGAGGGACCAGTGGTGCCACTGTGACAGCAGGACACTTGGATCCCCCCACCCTCAGCCTGGCCTGGTTAGATCACAGTGGGAATTTCGGAGCCACCCCATCCCAGCACTGCCCTGCAGGTCGCCGCCACCTGCAAGGGTATTTTCTTTCAGTTCCACTCTTTTCTAGGGAAAAAAATTCCATTTCAACTTGGCCTTTAAAATCCAGGGAAGCTTTGACTGCAGCATCAGCTTAATTTTATCAGACAAATGGGAATGCTTTGTTTCCACTTTAAAAATGATTTTCTGATGGAAAAACCATCTCAGATTGAGGCGGAGCCTTTGACATCTGCTCCCAGCCCTGGAAAAGGTGGAAAACAGGGAATTTCAGGCTGCCTGTCCTGAGTGGGATGATGGCACAGCTCATCTCAGCCAGGCTGGCTCCCATGGTCAGAATCCAGAATATTTCCAAGAGTTTTTCCCCTAAAAACCTTTTTCCCTCTAGAGCCAGTGATTCCCTCCCAGTAAAACTCAGAATTCTGGTGTCCTTGGGACCTTATCCCCTGTGCTAGTGGTCTGTGGCAGGCAGATGAATCCAGAGCCTTTGTATGCTAAATCCAGTGGGTTTGGGCTATTAAATCCAGGGATTTTGGCCTTCAAAATGCAGTGCTTTTGGTTACTTAATCTAGTGCCTTTGGATTGGTAAATCCAATGCCTTTGGCTCACTAAATCCAGTGCTTTTGGACTGCTAAATCCAATGCTTTTGAGCCTGCTAAATCCAGTGATTTTGGACTGTTAAATCCAGTTATTTTGGACTGTTAAATCCAGTGATTTGGGCCTGTTAAATCCAGTGCCTTTGGCTACTGAATCCAGCATTTCTGGGGCTACTAAATCAAATGCTTTTGGCCTGCTAAATCCAATGTTTTTAGCCTGCTAAATTCAGTGCTTTTTGCCTCTTAAATCCAATGTTTCTGGGGCTTCTAAACCCAGCACCTTGTGCTGCTAAATCCAGTGCATTTTCAGGGAAGAGCTGTTCTGCAGAGGGATGGAAAAGCTCTGTGGCAGCAACTCCGGCTTTCTCCAAACATTTTTCCCCCCTCACTCTGATTTTTTTTCCCTCAGAGGAAACAGTGCCCAAATCAACATTCGCCCCAGGAATGGTTTTCCACAAATTAGACAGCACTTTCTGTTTGAAAAACTTCCAATCAGCTGCATTCCCGAGCTGGGCTTATTTTTCACAGTTTTCTGAGTGCGTTTTGTTTTGGTGCCAGAGTAAAGAGCTGCAGGGACGGACTCCAGCCCAACCTGCAGCAGCAGCATCCTCACCAGATTTTGGGAAGGAGAGTGGGCTCTGACCTACATTCCCAACTTGGAAAAAGATAAGTTATCCCTTAACATCCCAAAATGCTTCTCCTGGGATATGAAGCTGAGATTTCAAGTCCGAAGAAAAACCGCCCTCTCCCCCAAAAGCAGCCTCTGGCTGTTTTGCAGCTTCCCAATACCTTTTCCAGAGGGTGGAACAACCTTAACCAGAGCTTTTTAAAGCTCTCCCATCTTTGCCTCCTCTCTTCCTCCAGCTTGGTGTCCCGGTGGTGGCAGAACAAGACGGCTACAGAGGCTGCTGGAAGCTGGTGGTGGGGAATACACTGGGAGGCCTTTTTTTTCCTTGGAAAATATTTTCCTGCCGCAGGCTGCAGTGACAGCAAACATTCCTGCCAGGACTGGCGCAGGAAGGCATCACCCTGTGTGATGGCTGGGGCTCCCGGGGCGGGTCCAAGCCTTCCCTTTCCAGGGTGCAATCCCACTGACATTCCCGAGGGATCTGGGCCTGGCCACACAAAGGCTTTTTATGCTTTGAGCACGGGGGGTTGTTTTTCCAAGGGGGAAAAGAAGAGCTGCTGTAGCCCCCCGGAAATATCCAGGGGAGACCTGGCCACTCTGTGTGCCCTCGGCTCACTGCGAAAAAGGGAGGATTGTTAAAAAAATACCTCGGATCCGGAGCAGGGAAGTCAGGGCTGTGGTTGTGAATCAACAGAGCTGCTGCTATTTACAGCTTTTTGAAAGCAGGGATAGAGCCCCCTCCTCCCCGGGCCAGGTGTGCGCCAAGGGATTTCAGGAGCCACCAGAATGGTAGCACATGGCACACACATGGATTTGTTCCTTCTGTGAGCTTCCATGGGCAATTCCAATCCTATGGAAGAAAAGCCATGGGGCAGGACACCCTGGAATATCCATAAGATTTTCATTTTATTTTTGTCATGGATCATGGAATTCCAGAATGGTTTGTGTTGGAAGGGAGCTTAAAGCTCATCCCATTCCATCATGCCATGGGCAGGGACACCTTCCACTATAGCAGGTTGTTCTACCTGGCCTTGGATAGGCGATAGGGCAGCCACAGCTCCTCTGGGAAAACTGTTTCAGGGCCTCATCACCTTCCCAGGGAAGGATTTTCCCCTCATATCCAACCTAAATCCACCCTTCTACAGCTTTCCCCCCTTGTCCTCTCACTTCATGCCAAAATTCCTAAATGATCATGGAAAGGAGATATCCCAAAATCCCAGGAGTTCTGCTGGTACCAATCCAAGGGGCTCCACTGGATCACAGCAGGACCTCTTGGTTTTCCTTCTCTTTTACAGCAAGGAAAAGCTATTCCCCGGGGCCATGCAATGAATCCAGTCCCACCCAGCCCTCATCCCACCGGGAAGCAGAGAGGGATAGGCTCCGCTTATCTGCAGAAGCAGCCTCCCTGTCTCCATTCCCAACCTTTCCAACCCCATTTTTCAGCTGATTCAGTCTCTGCCGAGGAGATAGAGCTTCTTGATGTCCCCCATGGGAATGAAATCCACTCTGAAGAGGACCCAGGAGCACTACACACACAGCTCATCAATCCCGGCTCCATTTGGAAATGGCGGGGCTACTCCTTATCTCCAGAGATATCAGCTGGGGATGTGCTGGGAGTGCCCCCATCCACCGGGATTTACCTGATAGAGCACCAGGATTTACCTGATAGAGCACCGGGATTCTGGTTTATATTTTGGGGTTTATCCCAGCTTTCACTGGGGGAGTGCAGGTGCATCCCAACTTTCAGGGTGAGGGTACTAGAGCATCCCAATTTCCACAGTGAGCATCCCAACTTTCACTGGAGCACACAACTTTCACTCCCATCCCTTTTCCCCCTTCACTTCCATCACAGGAATGTTATCCTAACAGGATAACATTCCCAATCCACAGGCACCACCCCTGGCCCCTGAGGCATCCCTGCATCCCGAACTTCTACTCCACTCCTTGCCTTTTTAGGCTTGGGGCGGGGGTTTTCCCATTGGTTTTCCCAGCTGGCTGGGAAACCGGGATGCAGCCGTGACCCCCTGAGTGCCAATCCCAATCCCTGCTCCCATTAACACCTCATCAGCTCCCGGGGATCCCGGCAAACAGGGAGCCGCTATCCAAGGAAATACCGCGGGCCTTGTGATGCAGAGCCCCCGGAGCGGGAAGAGGATGAGGAGCGGGATATTTCCTGGCCCTTGGATGTGCAGCTGCTACCAAGGCCGGCACCTCGGTGGGTAAACAGCACCTGGGAGCGCAGGGAAGCCAGGATGTGGATTCAGGAAGCATCCCTGCATCCCGCTGCTCCATGGAGATGCTAATGGACTCCCCATTATCCCGGCTTCCCGCTGCTCCCGACGTGGGATGCTCCCGCTGCTGGATTAGGAGCAGCGCGGGGGGCTCCGTTGGCACCCGGTCGTCGGCCTTGAGAAGGGAGGGGAGGAGGGATCCAGGATTTATTCCTGCAGCCAGGAACAAGGCGCTGACAAACAGCCACCGCTGGCAGCTCCTTTGTTGGGAATGCTGCAAGGAGTATCCGGAGGCTGCGGAGCCTGGCAGCTCTACGGAAGTCAGGGCTGGGAATTCAGGATGCTCATCCGTCCCTGTTCACCGGGAATGGGACAAAATTCAGGAGGAAACATCTGCTGGAGCAGCAGGAATGGGGAAAGGCACCCCCAGCTCATCTTGTTACTGCTGGATCTATCCCGAAGGATTCAATCCCTGCAATCCACTCCCACTTCCCTGTGTCATCACCTGCAGGGTCTTCCAGAAAATTCTGATCCACAGGGATCCTCGACTCCCACTCCTGGACACCCTAGAATCCCTCCCTGTGCCTGAAGGTGTTTTCCAAGCATTTCCTAACAGGATTTGCCTATGGAAAACCTTTGGTGACCCAGAAAGGGGATTTCTGGCAAGGAAGGTCCATGCCAAAGGCATGTCCATGGGCATGGAGCATAGGGCACACTTCCCCTGACAAGCTCCAAAACATCCCTATGGAATTGCGTATCTCACTGTGCCAGAGCCTGTTCTATTTGGAAAACTTTGGGAAAGGGGAATCAAACCTCAGGCCAGCCAGAGTGGGATGCTCAGAATACCTCAGGATTGATCCCTGATGGAGCTTGGGATGGGAGCCAGTGGCATCATTCCCATTATTCCCATCATTCCCTAGGGATGTGAATATTGCTCCCTGGAAAGGCAAAAAGTCTGGCTCCCACATGGGATTTATCCAGAGGGAGACATGGAAGCTCCAAAGGAAAAACCAACCCATTTGGAAGCAAACTGGGAGCAGTCCTGGGAGCGCTCCGACTGAGTGATAAAATCAGGGATAATCCCAAACTCCGGGCAAATAACACCTTCCCAGCCCCTCAGAATCAGCTCCCACTGCTGGATTCTCCAAGCTGGAATTTCAACAAAACTCCCAGAGCTGCCTTGTTCCAAGAGCAGGTGGTTTTTTTGGGAAGAGCCAGTTTGTGAGCTCGGTGTATTCCATAGGGTGGCAGGGATGGGAATACTGCCAGGATCAGCCTCATCCCCTCCCTCCTCCCAGAAGGAATTGTGCTGACATCATCAGGGAGCTCTACCCTGTGGCTCCTGGAAAAAGGCAAATCCCAAGGCACATCCTAAGGGTTTCCCTGCCATCCCATTCTATCCCAGTCTCCTCAGGCAGCGCTTCCACATGGGAAGAGCAGCTTTGCCTGTGGGCCAGAACCTCCAGGGTTGGAAAACCCACATTGCATCTATCCCAAACCCTTTGGGATTCCAAGTCATGGATGAGCAGAGCCCAGACTCCACCTCAAGCTGGGCCCTTCTATAAGGATCATTTTCAGGACCTTCCCAGGTTTCAGTTTAAAATATCCAGAAATATTCCCCAGCCACAGAATCTGATGTTTCAGGAATAAATGGATGTGAAGCATCATTTTTTAAGGAAAATCACAGAATCCCAGCACAGTTAAGGCTGAAAACATCCAACCATTCCCTCACCACTAAGCCACATTCCCTTCAGGAACCGGGATCCCTGGGCAGCTGTGCCAGAGTTTTCCAACCTTTTCCACAAGGAATTTTTGCCTAAAATCCATGGAAAAGAGAAGGTTATGCCCCATCCCTCCCTTAGACATGACCACACTTCCAGCACTCCCCCACTGTCCCCAATTTTGCCTCCCAAGGATTTATCCCAGAAAAAGAGATTTGTTTCCTTCCCAGCATTCCCATTATTCCATAATTCCGCAGACACCTCGTCAGGTGGGAGATGTTGGCAGCCGTGTTTGACTGAAATAATTTTATTTGAACACAATTCCTTGTTTCAACACTTTTAAGGAGCGGGGGATTATTTAAGATGGATTCAGTTTCAATCAGTTTAATGGGATTTTCTGATTCTTCATGGAAGTGCTTCCAAATGGTCCTGATTAACTTTTACAAATCAATACACTTAAGGGCAAAGTATACAATTATCCCAGCAAATGAGCTCCTCCGTGGATCCTGCTGGAACCCCACATTGGATCTGGCCCTGGATTCCCTTCCTCGACTTGTATTCTAGGAGGGAAAGGGGCAGCACTCCATGGATCCCTTTCCCAACTCATATTCCATGAGGAAAAGGGGCAGCACTCCATGGATTCTCTTCCCCAGCTCCTACTCCATGACGAAAAGGGAGGATCAGCCCCAGTTCTCCTTTCCCAGCTCACATTCCCTAAGGAAAAGGCGAAGCACAGGTGAGGCTCAGACCCTGGATCCCCTTCCCCACATTCCCAGAGGAAATGGAGCACCACAAGCACTGGAATTCCAGAGGAAAACCTCCAACTTGCCTTACCTTTTGCATCCCAGTTTTCAATTCTGACATGTTAAACATCCCAAAAATGCCTAAACCCGTAGAAAAGCTGGGCTGGGATCAGTGCTGGCACTGGGATAACCTCAAACTATCCCATGGGATCCCATATTCCCATTATCCCAATCCAACCATGGATGTGGGATCACATCTGGCTCCCATCCATCCGTGGGCCACAGATCACATCCTGCTTCCCATTTATTCCTGCAGGATTCAATATCCCCTGGCTTTTGATAAGGTGCAGCGTCTTTCTGAACTTCCTGAGGTGCAGAATTCTTTGGGAAATGTCAGAGTTCCTGGTGGATTTAAGCAGGAGCCGGAGCAAACAGGAATGACATTATTGTAATTCCTGCTATGCCGGGTCATTTTCCTGCAATATCACAGTTCCCATTCCAAATTCCACTCCTTGCATCATCATTCCCATTCCCTGCTTCTAGGTTTTTATTTATTCATCCCACGGATAAAAGCAAAGAGGAGAAAAAGAGAGTTTTCTTCCTTTTTCCTTCCTTTTTCCTTCCTTTTTCCATCCTTAGTTCCTTGCATTTGGGCAAATTAAAATGCCACTGAAATTCCAGGCTTTTTTAATATCTTTTTAGGGAGGCATTCCCAAATTTCCCCAGCAGATCCTGCATTGTTATAAGAATCCATGGCAGCACTTCCCAGCACACTCTTAGCCATGGGATACAAGGATCTGAACGTGGAATTGATATCTGGAAAAGTCAGGCCCCTTGGCAGAGCTAAGATCATCCAATCCCTAAAATCCAGCCCTTCCCACTGCTCCAGGAACAGGGAACAACCCCTACCAGGAAAATATGGATTCACTTCTTTTTTAGGGAATTCTGGCTTCTTCCAGGATATTCCGAGGTTCCCTTTGGGGTTTACCCCCCTCCTTGTCCCACCAGCTGCTCCAATCCTCAAAACCAGCAGCAAATCCAACTTTTTCTGTTTTTTCTGTGGGATCAACCAGCTCACAGAGAACTCCACAGGGATGGGATCCATCCCTCACATTCCCTCTTCCCACCAGGATCAGGTTTGGGTCTTGTAGGAATCACATCCCAGGGAATCAAAAGCTTGGGAATTGCCACCCTTCCCGAGCCTCTGGAAGAGAATGAGCACAGGGATACAGGAGGAAAACTCTTCTGGGGCTGAATTCCATGGGATATCCAACAGTAGCATGCTTCCTGAGGGACACAGGGATTCTGGGAAGGGATTGGGAGCACTGGGACATCCCCTTGGGAATGCTGCACCAGCCCAGTTTGCGCCAGGGAATTCTTTCCCACTCTGCTGGTGCAGGGACAGAGCTGAGTGGGAAAGGTCAGATTTAAGGGAAAAATCACTCCTGGAAAAGCAGGAAAACCATGGAAGGACACAATCAGGAGCTGCTTCCAGGAAAATGAATAGATTTTCCATGTTTTCCAGTGGTTTTTCCAGCTGTTTGCAGATGGGTCTGAGGTGGCCACAGTGCCAGAATTTGGGAAGTGTGGGGGGGTTTCCTCATGGGATGAGCCAGCAGCTGGGATTCCCAGGAAAATCTCCTCCTCTCGGGAGCAATCCAGGCTGTGGGAATGGCTGGAAAAGGGGAGAATCCATGGATTTGAGTGGGAAAAGAAATCAATGCCTGAATTAAAAGAAGGGGCAGCTTTCCAGTGAGGGCATATCCAAGATTTCCAGGTGTTCCAGCCCATCCTAGTGTCCCCATCCCAACTCCCTGATTTCCTCCCTCGGGAGCTGCTCCAGCTTTTTTATTTCTGGACTCCATTCATCCCCAGCTGGCTTTCCATAAAAATTCCTGGTGCCTCTGGCCTGGCCACTGGGAAGACCTCCAGGAGCCCATAGGAAGCAGCCTCTGGATCCAGCGCTCCAAAATTATTATGGAATGAGGAAGTCAGCCTGGATTTAGGGTGGATAATGCATCCTTCTGTCCTGGCTCCATCCTGCTCTTCCCAAAAATTCACCACAACCACAGAGGGAGAAACTTCGGAATATTCAGGGATTTCATATGGAGCTGTTGCTGCCTTCCCTCTACTCTGTATTCCCAGTTCTTTCCCTTTCCATCAGTTTTGGGATACAGAGCTCCCAGCAAGGAGAACCACACCTTATTCACAGCCCAAATTCCCATGGAATTTGCTTCCCAGCACTCCTTTGGTGTTTTTGAGTTGATAATCCAAGCTCATCCATTGCTGTTGAATCCAGCAGGATTCAGGCAAATTCCAGGTGCTGTTTCAATATTAATCAGGATTTCTCATCCCTCCGAACCTGTGAGGAATTTTTCCAGCAGATTTATGGAAAAGAGCCAGAGGGAATTGCCTCATCATCCCCAAATTCCTTGGCAGCTGAGGATTCTTGAGGCTGGGATCAGACTGGAGCAGGGATAAGGATAATTCATGGAATGGGAAGAGCCACTGGAGCTTCCCTGCATTCCTTGGTCACAGCCCTATCCCAAAGCAGGGCCAGATCCACTCCTTCATTCTGCTCCACAATCCCAGGATCCCCAAGCCTTGGGACACCACCACAGTTGTGCCCCATCCCTGCATCCCGATCCCCCATCCCAGAGGGAATTTTTTGGAGGAGCAGACACAGGAGCATTGAGCAGGGCCTGGAATGTGGTAGCGGCTGCCAGAGACCAGGAGCTTCCAGGGAAAGTGCCAGGCCAAGAATAAGGAACTCTAGTGTGGCTCCCAGACTAGATAAACACATCCCAGCTCCAACCTAGCACCGGAAAGAGGCTCTGACCTCTGGCTCCACTTCCTGCCGGGATAACACCACCTCCTCTCCCACCAGGAAAGGGAAATGGAGGCCTTCACACGTTTTTCAGGTTTCCCATGGAGAAAACAGCAGGAAAACACCCTGAGGAGCAGCCATGGATCCACAGAAGTGATATCCAGGATCCAAAACATCATCAAAATTCCAGGCTTCCCTAATTTGGGGGGGATATTCACTTTATAAATTCCCAAAGTGGATAAATCTTTTTTTTTTTTTTTTCCTTATCGTTCATCCCAGGATTCTTCCAAAATATTCCTCCAACATATTCATAAACTATGAAGGAATTTTTGGGAATTCCTTTACTTCCCAAAAAAATCTGATTTCCTCCCCCCTCCCCCCAGGATGGAGCAGAAGGCTCCGAGCTAAGAGCGGGAAAATCTTGGGAAGTTTACAGGTTTTTTCCCGGAAGACAAGGTTGGATTTTGGCCAAGAACCTCTTCACAATCCAAGTTTTTCCACAATTCCCAAAAAATTGGGGGCTAATAAGGGAAAAAAGATTAAAAATTGGCTTTTATGGAATTTGGGAAGGATCTTATTCCCACAGTTCTTGTCATTCCTGGGAATGCCTTAGAGATTTTAATCAGAGTTGAAAAATTCCTAAGCATAAGGATCGAATATTTCCAAACATCCCAAAACCCAGGATTTGGCGGCTCCCAGGAGAGGGCAGCAAATCTCCACGTTTCGGGCTTTCCTCGGAAAAATCAGTAAGGAGCGAGGGGAGGAGGCGGGGAAATTTAGAAGCAGCCTATGGAAGTGGGGCTGGGACGTCGTGTCTTTTAGGATCCCTTCCAAATGTTCTGGGATTGAGTGGAATTCATGGATTCCGGATTGTTGGAGACTCAGGGAAGATCCAAGGAGTGGAAAAGGGATTCCATAGGGGATTTACCTGAAAAAGGGGAGCAGGACTCTTTAAATGCGATTTCCTCCAGGAAAATTCCACTCCATTCAGGGCTTCATTAATTCCCACCTTCCACAGGCTCCTCTCCACTTTTCCCAATTTTTCCAATCCTTGGCATGGATTTGGGATCTAGCCCCTGTGAGGGAGCAGGACAGGGATCCCTGGACAGGAGTAATGGGAATAAAGAGGAAGATTAACTGGATTCCAGGTTAAGGAGAGCTGAACAATTCCTTTGGACACCGGGAAAACCACATTCCACTAAATCCCAGGATGGTTTCCCTCGAATTCCTTGATTTACAGGGTCCCTACAAACCCCGCATCTTAAAATCCCAGAACTGCTGATTCCAAGATCTACAGATTCCCTGGGATGCCCTGAGCAAACCCTGCTTTTACCTCGGCATCAGAGCAGGCTCCAATGTTAGGATCTGGGGCAGCTCCTGAGTGTGGGATTGAGAAGAATTCCAGGATTTTTAGGAGTTGGGCTCTTTGTGGGTCCCTTCCTACTGGGGATATCCCAGGATTTTATGGATGCTCCTGAAATGGGAAGAAAGATGAAGCTTCCTAATCAGAGCATCCTTATCCCACAGCGAGGCTCCAATCACCTGGAATTCTCCCCCTGGAGCCAAGGTTATTCCTGCTCCTCCCAGTCCAGAGTTTTCCATTGAATTCTGAGACTACTGTGTGGCTCAAATCCGTGGCAGAGTTCCCTCCTTTACAGTAAAGGAGCCTTTAAAGGTTTCCTGTTGCTCCAGGAGGTGGAGGGGGCCCATGGAATCTGGCTGTTTCCATTGTTTAATTCCATGTTTTCCGGTCTCCGGCTGCAACGGGAGCCTGGAGCTTCTGGGCTTGCACTCGGGAATTTCTGTGTCAGCACAGCAGGATCCCATTGTCCTTTATCTCACTGGAACACCCCATGGAATTGGGGGTGGAGATGAGATGCCAGCATTCCCTGGATCCTGGATATTCCCAGCAGGATCAGTGCCAGCTGCACCATTAACCACAGTCATGGATTTAAGCAGAGAGGAGACAATCCACCTGTTTTCCCAGGATTTCCAAGCCCATTCCCAGGAGTATCATGTGGATGTTTATCCCTATTGCCATCCTGGTAGTCAGGCCTCAAATGGGCTCATTCAGCCAGCTCCAAATTCCCAAAAATTCCCAATGCGGTGATTTTGGGATGACTGAGGCAAGCTTGTTCCATCCAGGGTTGGGATAAATTGGATAAGGAGCAGCTGAGGGAGAAGGGAATGTTGAAAAAAAGGAGGATCTGGGGGAATCTCATTCCCTACAACTCAGTCACAGGAATTAGGTGGGAACTGGGCTCTGCTCCCAGAGAATAAAAAACAGGATAAAACGGAATGGCCTCAGGGGAGGTTTAGATTGGATATTGGAAAATTTCTCTCCCAGGGCAGTGGTGGACTCCTAATTCCAGGAGGGATTTAAATTCATGTGGATGTGACACTGGGGAACCTGAATCAGTGCTAGATTAACGTTGGATTCCATTATTTTAGAGGGCTTTTCCAACTTCAGTGATTCCTTTATTCTATTACTCTATTACTCTTCGATTCCATGATTCCACAATTCCATGATTCTGTAATTCCACAATTGCATGATTCTATGATTCCATGACCTGGGCTGAGCTGCTGCCAGGGATAAGATTCCCTAGATCCTTCTCATNAAAAAAAAAAAAAAGATGGGATTTCCTCCCATTTTTACTTCTTGCACCCCCAATTCCAGCACAGACTCCGAAATGGGATGGAATTCCCAGTGAGTTTGGATGTGGGGCCAGGCCGGGCTGGTCCTCACCTCTCCAAACCCGGAATCCCGGGATGCCGTGTCGCAGGGAAGGGGCTCCAGCGGTAAGGATGCGGGGGCCCTGCAGCGCTAGCAACGAAGGCAGGGAAGGCAGGAATGCAGGATGAGGGATGCGTTGCCAAGGAAACTATTCCTTCTCCATCTCCTGCCTCCTCCCGGAGCCACGGGGGGATGGGAGGGCAGGGTGCGGGATTCGGGATTTGGGATGCGGGCGGGGGCATCGGGTTGCCGATCCCGCCCTCCGCAGCGCCGGGAAGGAGCCGCCGGAGCGGGAATGCTCCGGCCGGGAGCCGCAGGACAGCGCAGCCCGACGGGAGGAGGGCGGAGGGCACTGCGCTGTTTTCCAGAGGAAATCCTGGAGCAGAAAGTTGCGCCGCGTATATTTTTTCATGGAAAGCCGATGCTTGCGGCATAGGGATGCGGGAGAGGGGGAAGATCCTGCGTGTCCATCCCTGCTCTGTCTTTCGCTTTAAAAGGTCCGGATCTTCCCGGTCATCTGATCCAGGTCAAGCAGCACTTTCCGTTGGCGACGGATCCCACCGGAGCATCTTCCCACAGCAGCTTCTTCCCCCCGGCAGAAAGGCGTGAGGCTCCTTCAATCCCTGGAATACTGAAAGGTAAAATATTCCCGGCTGGCTTTCTCCTTGGCAAGGTGAATGAAATCCTGGAGATTTGCAGGGGTTCCTTAAGGTGGATGGTGTTCATTCCCAGGCGGGGTTGGGATTGATTCCCAGGCCAGGTTGGGATTAATTCCTGGGCCAGGCTGGGATTAATGTCCAGGCCAGGCTGGGATTAATTCCCAGACTAGGTTGAGGTTCCCAGACCATCCCACCTGGTTTGAGGAACCCCACGTAGGGTTAATTCCTACCCCACCCCACAGCCTCTGAGATTCCAAAAAACCGGGATGCTCCAGCCTGAGGAATGACGTGGAGGTGTCCAGGCAGGGAGGCGGTTGATGGAGGGAGTCAGGGGGTGGTGGATGGAGGTTCCCAATCCGAGAGGAATGTGGGCACTGGGATTTCTGCACCCCCCAACCTTCACCCCTTTGCCCTGCCCGCAGGTTGACCCCATTGTTGGTGCTCTCCTGTCCATGGATCACCTCCCACCATGAGCACGGATGCCAAGCAGCTCCTGGCAGCCGGAATTCCCCTCTGGAGCATCTCCAGCTGGGCCAGCTCCGAGCCACCCCCTAATAGCAGCACAGCAGCAGCAGCAGTGGCGGCAGTGGGAGAGGCCAGCCAGCTCCCAGCCGCCCCAGAGCGCAGCAGGAGCGTGGCAGAGATCGTGGGCATGGTGGTGCTGCAGTGCATCTACGGCCTGGTGTGCCTGCTGGGGCTGCTGGGCAACGCACTGGTCATCTTCGTCATCCTGCGCTATGCCAAGATGAAGACGGCCACCAACATCTACCTGCTCAACCTGGCCATTGCTGATGAGCTCTTCATGCTCAGCGTGCCCTTTGTGGCCACAGCGGCGGCACTGCAGCACTGGCCCTTTGGCCGTGCAATCTGCCGGACCGTGCTGGGTGTGGACGGCCTCAACATGTTCAGCAGCGTCTTCTGTCTCACCGTGCTCAGCCTGGATCGCTACATTGCTGTGGTACACCCACTGCGTGCTGCCTCCTACCGCCGCCCACGCATCGCTAAGCTGGTCAATGGTGGCGTGTGGCTGCTGGCACTGCTGGTGGCCTCGCCCATCCCAGTGTTCGCTGGCACGGTGGTCACCCGTGACGGCCGCGCTGTGGCCTGTGACCTGCTGTGGCCCAGCCCGACGTGGGCAGCAGCCTTTGTGGTGTACAGCAGTGCGCTGGGCTTCGTGCTGCCCGTGGTGGCCATGGCGCTGTGCTATCTGCTGCTGGCTGGCAAGATGCGCGTGGTGGCACAGGGCATGGGCTGGCAGCAGCGGCGGCGCTCCGAGGGCAAGCTGACGCGCATGGTGGTCACTGTGGTGGCCATGTTCGTGGTGTGCTGGCTGCCGTTCTACGTGGTGCAGCTGCTGGAGCTGCTGCTGCCTGGCCGCCTAGATGCCAGCGCGCACAACGCTTCGCTGCTGCTCAGCTACTCCAACAGCTGTGCCAACCCCATCCTCTATGGATTGCTCTCTGAGAATTTCCGCAACTCCTTCCACGGTGTGCTGCGCCGCTGCCGGGATGCTGGCCTGTGCTGCTGCCATGCCACTGACGGGGATGGAGGAGACAGCGAGGATGAGGAGGAGCCACTGGATTACTGTGCCGCACCCCATGGGAACACCAAGGGCTGCGTGTGTCCCCCCCTGCCCTGCCAGCAGGACCCCGTGCACTCCCAGCCCTGCTGTGCACCTGGGGCCCTCCTCCCCAAAACCACCCCCTTCTAGGGGACCCCAAAACTGGGGATGAAAGGGGATGCAGATGGAGTGGGCCTGCGATGCTAGGTCCAATCGTCGATTGCACTGCGCTGCTCTCTGAAATAAAAAGCCATAAGACTGGCCTGAGATGGAGTAAATTCCATGGATTGAGTGGTTGTTGCCATTATTCTGGCATCCAGGAGTCTTCACTGGGGATGGGGAGGATCCCAAAATGTTATGGAGCACATGGCCCTACTGATTAATAAATAACAAAATCCCATTTCTTCCCAAGACACAGGGAGACAGCAGGAAAAATCCCAAAGCCCATCAGCTCTGCTGCATCTACAACAGAATGAGATCCCATCATATGCACCTCCCTCCCCCAAATTCCCAGGATTTTAGCACACCCAGGACCAAATTTCCACAGAAAACCTAAAAACCAAAAACCAGAAGAACCAAATTTTGGTGAGCTTGAACCCTGGGGTGAGGAACAGCATGGAGGTCCCATGGAACAAGCCACTTCCGTTTTATTTGGGGTTTAACTTTGTCCTTGTATTGGTGAATGGTATTGGTGTTGCCTATTATTTATGGCTTATTCCTTCCATTTCAATCCCACTGGGGAAGTAACTAGCCGGGAACATTTTCATCCCAGTGCTGCTCTGAATGCTCCAGGGTTTTCCTGGATTTTGGGAGGAATTTTTGGGTAGGAGAGAAAGAACATTACCTGAGCAGTTCCTCTAAACTAGACTGGCAAAGCTTTATTGGTGTCCACATAGGATCTCCACGAGACAATTCCATCACACAGGGTAAAATTCCAAGAAATAAATAAGGATTTACAAAGGGGCCCGGGAGGGGCGGGGGGACGGGCAGGGAGGCGGACAGGATAAAACAGGGAGTGCCGGGAATTCAGGACTCCAACACACTGTAAGGAAGGAATCTGTGATAAGATAAAACTGAAGTGGGAATCTGAGATAAGGGGGGAGGAGGAGATTTTGAGGGTGTGATGGCAAAACCTTGGATCCACCCATGAATGAGCTGGGGTTTGAGCTGGATAACGAGGAAAGATCCATGGGAAGCAGATCCTGCAGGTGGGATAATGCCTTTTAGCAAAGTCTTTCCATCCTCAAACCTTATCCTTTCTTTTCCTTCCTTTTCCTTGGATATTTTCCCAAGTGACACCTTTATATTTTGATATCTCTTTCTGGATAATCACAGATAATTATGGATAATCACAACAGCTCACTCCTTCCCACTGCAGCTAAACTGTCCTAAAATAAACCTGGCACATCCACAGATTTGCAGCCCTCACTCCATGTGGTTTCACTTTAATCCATCCCAAGAGATCCATGGACAGGACTCTCAGTTATCCAGCCTTCGGGATAATGACCTTTTAGGAAAACCACAATTCCTACAATGCCTCTATTTTGATTTTCTGGGGAATTTGCAGCGGAGGTTTAGCATTCCAGGGGGGATGCTGCATGCCGGGAAGTTCATAGGGTGGGAAGGGAGAATGTGGGGGAACAGAACCCCCCAGCTCTAATCCCAGGCTTCCAAAACTTCCACCGCTCTGGGATAATATTTCACCAACATAAAGCTGCCAGTGCCCACTCCAATGTTCCCACTCCAATAGCAGCCAGAGCAGGACCCCCTTTGGCTCCCCAGGGAAGGATGGAGCTGGAAAACCATATCCTGCTCAGAATTCCCCCCCAAGTCCATGGCTGGGAATGAGTGGCACGCTGGATCCCACTGCCCTCAGAATGTTTTGCCTTGGGATAGAGTCAGCTCTGCACGACGGAACAGGGAAAATCCCTGTGGGCAGAAGGGATCGTAAAAATATCCCAAATCCAACAATTTAAGGCAACAACAGCGCAAAGTCATGGAAGGAACTGGATAAGCAAACTGCAAACTATAAGTGACTGCAAAGCAAACCTTTCCTACAAAACCCACCCTGGCAGCCTTCGTGTCTCTGTTTAACCTCCACATCCTGACAAAAATATGGAGAGTGAATGGGAATCAGGAATTTGAGTCCCACCTTGGTGACACTGAGCCGAGTCCCTGCTGTCACCAGTGGCTTAAGGTGACAAGTGCTTCCCACAACATCTTTCCTTTTCCTTCCCTCAGCTTAAAACAAACAAACCCCATTCCAAAGAAAAGAAAGAGGCTCCCAGCTCGAGAAAACTATCCAGCCCAGGGGAGGGGGATTTGGGTCGAGGTGTCCTTCCAAAGTCCCTGCCTTGGTCACACCTTGCTCTCATCCCACGGATTTAGAGTCACTTCCACATGGAGCCGTCCCTCCTGGGTTTTTCCTTGCGGTTTTTTCGACCGCCGGTTCGGGAAAAGGAAATCTGAACTCCAAGGAAGCAGGAATGGAGCAGGAGCGGAGTAGGCTCTGGGTGTTCTGCTGTCTCCACTCTCCGGCCCAGCATTCCAAGAACCGGCTGGGAAGCAGCGAGTATTTTTAGGAGTGGGGTGATCACAGCTTTTCCCAAATTATCATTCAAAAATTCCAGCCGGGGAGCGTGGGGGGAGGGGAGAGAAAGAGGGGGCATAAATGCCACGCAGTTCGGCCTCCCAGTGTCCGTCCTGCCCTCTGTCCCTACGGTTTCTGCGCGGAGGGGACAGGCTGAAGTCCCAGCTCCTTCTCGTGGGGGCCGCTGCACTTGTAATCCATGGAGCCTTGGGAGCGGTAGCGCTTCCTGGCCAGGTGGAATCCGAGAGCCAGCAGGGCCAGGAGGCTCAGGAGGGTACCTCCAGCGATGCCTACTATCACCCCGGGGTGCAGCTGCTCCGCTTTCGGCGGGGGTCGGCTGGGGACGGGCATGTGCGGGACGGGCTCGAAATCCACCGAGGAAGCTTCCTCGCTATCCCCGTCCAGGATGGGGATGCAGTCGACATCGCGGAGGTGGAAGCCGTGGGGACAGTGGCACTGGTAGCCGCCGGGGGTGTTGGTGCAGTTGAACTCGCAGTAACCATTGTCGCACTCATCCATGTCCACACACAACTCGTCGCCGTCCAGCAAGAAACCCTCGGGACACTTGCAGGCCCCGCCGACGTCGCACACGGCCGGGCACTCGGTGGCGTTGCAGTGCAGGCGGCAGAGGGTTGCATCCCGCGGGTCCACGACGTAGCCGGGGTAGCATCCGCAGCGGTAGCCGTCGGGCACCTCCTCGCAGCGCTGCTGGCACGGCGCCTCCCAGCAGGGCGGTAGACGCTGGCAGTGTCCGTCCACCATCCTGTAGCCGCTGTGACACTGGCACTCGAAGCCACCCTTGGTGTTCACGCACTTCTGCTCGCACGGGCCGGGCTCGCTGGCACAGTCGTCGATGTCCTCGCAGCTGATGCCATCGGCCGCCAGCCGGTACCCGACGGCGCACATGCACACGAAGGAGCCGTCGGCCACCACGCAGTGATGCTGGCACTGTGCCCCCTCGCAGGGCGAGCGGCACCCGCGCCCGTCCGGGCCCAGCACCGCGCCCTCGGGGCAGGAGCAGCGCGGCCACCCGCGCTCCTCGTTGCAGGTCCCGGCGCAGCCACCGCCAGCCAGTTCGCAGGGCCACGCTCCCGGGGTGTCGCGGCCCCAGCGCGGCCCCGCGCCGTCCCCATCCTCGCAGCGCAGCTCCAGCCCGAGGTCAGGGATGAACGCCACGCTGCGCGGAGGCAGCGCCAGGAACTCCGCTCCGCGGGCGCCGAAGGGGGTGGCGTAGGTGACGGGGACGCCGTGCAGGGTGGCCAGGCGGGGACAGCTGCCTCCGTAGCTGTACTGGCAGAGGAAGCCGTCGGCCGCCTCCTCGCAGCGCCGCTCCTCCCAGCGCAGCTCCCGGGACACGGTCACGCAGCGCTCACCGCAGCGCTGCCCCGACGGCGCCCAGTTGGTGTAATCGGTGCTACGGTCGCCGGTGACCCAGCGGAAACCGCGGAGCCGCCGGCTGGGCTCGGTGCAGGACAAGGAGGGCGACAGCGACAGCCCGAGCCAGAGCCGCCCCTCGCGGTTCTGCAGCAGCAGCCCGATCGCCTCCTCGGCCACGGTGGAGCGTACGGTCATGAGGTGTCCCCCGCCCAGCTCGCAGCCCTCGCTGGCGCCAGAGAAGGGCCGGGACGCCCAGAACACGGCGAAACACTCGTGCTCCAGGCACTGCGCGCCCGCGGGGGACAGGTCTCGCGGCTGTGCCAATGCCACCGTCCCGAGCAGCAGCAGCAGCAGCAGCAGCGGCAGCAGCGGCCGCATGGCCCGCGGAGGGGGCGGCCGGCGGCGCCCCGAGCTGAGCATGGGCCGCTCCTCCCGGCCGCCCCCTTTATAGCGGCTCCGGCGGGGGAAGGAAGCGCCCGCGCGGCCGGGAGTGACTGCAGCGGTGAATCCCGGCTGGGCGCTGCCCCCGCCCCTGCCCCGAGGCCCCGGGTCCCCTCCCGCATCCTCCC
>VWZP01008977.1:263711-295016 GCA_013396995.1 Dicaeum eximium | reverse complement strand
CCCCGCCCGGGTGGGGCCCGCCCGGCAGTGCGGGGGGGCCGGCAGCGGCCAGGGCGTCCCGCGGGAGCCGCGGGGAAAACAGGGTGAGCCTTGGGAAAAGGGGGAAACAGCAGCGGGATTTCTTTCACAGGAGGGGGCCTAGGGGTGGGAGCAGCGCCGGTGGGAATTGTCACCCCGCTGGGATCATCATCCCGCTGGGATGTCACTCAGCTGCTGCCACAAGTGCTGGCACTGCGGAGGTCACAGCTCAAATCCTGCGTCCAGCTCTGGATCCAGCATGGAAAGAAGAGAGGTTAATGCGTGTCCAGAGATGGGAATGGAGCCGGGAAGGAGCTGGAGCACCAGGAGGGAACTGGGAAAGTGGCTCAGCCTGGGCAAAAGACGCGCCAGGGGGGACCTTTTCCCTCTCCACAATCCCTGACAGGAGGGTGGAGTCAGGTGGGATCGGGATCTGCTCCCAGGGAATAATGAACGCGATGAAGCGAAACGGTTTAGGTTTGATTAGGGAAAACTTCTTTATTAAATAATTAACATATAATTATATATTTCCATCTATAGTTATATATAATTTCTATAGTTCTACTATTTGGTATTATTACTATTATTATTATTGTTAATAATAAGCATTATTATGACCCTCCTCCCCATCTCCCCTATTCCCCAAATACAGCTCCAAATGGATATCCCATTCCATCAGTTTATCCTTGGGGAATCCCTTTGTGCTGCCAGAATAGAGCCAGGAGCAACTTAAAAATGCAACCTAAATATCCCAAACTTGTCCACCCACAAAAAGGTAAGGGTGTTTTTTCATGGAATTCCAACAACCTCGGGCACTGCAATTGACCTTTGCAGCAAATCCCAATTTCTTTGGATCATGGCAAGGAAGTTTCTTTATTAAACTTTATTAAACTTTATTGAACTTCTTTGAACTTTGTTTGTTCTTTTTAAACCCTTGGGGTTTATTTTGTCCTCTCACAACCCTGGGTGCTTCCAGTAAATCCCATGAGGCTTGTGGGGAAAAGGGAAGTTGGGAATACTAATACTACTATTACTACTAATAATAATTCTTTATAAATAATTAATAATTAACTCTTATTTAATCCCATTGGACATTTCAAACCTGCCACAAAAATTGAAAAGAAATGTCCATGTGATTTAATTCCAGAAGCAGGAATGAACCTCAAGGAGCAAGTGTCCATGGGGGATCTTGGAACAAAGAATTTATCCAAGCAGGATCATTTCCAGGAATCTCCTGGAGAGCTGCATAACTCTGACTTTTACTGGCTTTAGGAACACCCGTTGTTCCCACAATTTTCATTTCACTATTTCCAATTCTTCTTCCACTTCTCCTTTTACTTCTGCTTCTGTTTTCCAGAGAAAATCACCAAGAGAATGGGGAAACATCCTGGCAAACCACAGGAAAAGAAGGAAAACTGAACATTGTGGTGAAGGAAAAAAACCAAACCAATAAATTTCTGCTCCTGCTGTTATTTTTTTTTTCCAGTAACTGCAAACCCAGATGAAAAATTCCTTGTCAAGGTATTTTCCAGGAAAAAACACAGCCTTCCCAAACAATGATCCTGCTTCGCTGGCCTTGCCCGACTGACAACATTTGTCCCTAAAAGATAATTGGGATGGGGTGGGAGGAACAGGATTAATCATGGTTTCATAATTCCCTTTTATCCCACTGCTCCGAGACTGAGTCAGGATGCCAGCACTGCCCTGCCCACTGACAGGCTGCTTTACCTCTTCCCCAATCCCATTAATCATGTTTTTCCTGCCTTTCCCTTTGGCTCTGACTCATCGCGGCTGTCCCTGTCACCCTGCTCAGAGTGGGGACTTGGAATGCTTGGCCTGACCCCTGAATCCTGGAGTTTATGTCAACAGAGGGGAATTTTTGGCTTCTTTGCAGGGTTTTGGGATGAGGTTGCATTGTTGGAATGCCAGCAGTTGTCCATGAGGGAATGGAAAGCAATTGAATGTAAAATAATGTGAAATATCATGGGATAATAGGATCTAAAAGGGGTCAATCCTATTATTTAATCCCGAAAAAGCCCCCATGCAGAGCAGTGCCGAAATCAAAGGGATTTTGCATGCACTTGGGATTTTGGTCATGGGATTAGGGCCTTGGTCATGGGATTGGAATCTTGCTTGTAGGATTGGGACCTTGGCCATGGAATTAGGACCATGGCCATGGAAATGGAACCTTGGCTGTGGCTTTGGGACCTTGGCCATGGACTCAGTACCTTGGCTGTGGGACTGAGAACATGGTCATGGGATTGGGGCCTTACTTACAGTTTTAGGAACTTGGTCACGGTCTTAGGACATTGCCCGTGGTTAAGGTCCTTCCTCGTGGGCTTTCCTCATGGTTTTAGGAACTTGGTCATAGGATTAGGATCTTGCTCATGGACTTGGGCCCTTCCTCCTGGGTTTAGGGCCTTGCTCATGGCTTTGGGACCCTGTTCATAGATTCAGGGCTTTGCTTGTGTCTTTGGGACCTTTTTTATGGGTTTAGGACCTTCCTTGTGATATTGGGATCCAACACAGCCCATCCCAATGCTCCCACCCTGTGGTCTCAGCAGGGATGAAGGGAATGGCCCCTGTCAAGGACCACAAATCTTGGGAAAGACTGAGACCATGGAATAAGCCCTAGGAAAGGATTTGGGATCACCACCCACCCGCTCTGGGGAATACCAGGATTAGGAGCACCAGACCATAGATTTTTAGGAATATCTTTATTGAAACCCACTGCAAACACATTCTTTATTCAGGTTTTCAGAGAGAGGTGTTGGGATAACTTTATTCTATAAATCCAAGAGTTTCATTCTGGATTCATTCATTCACACTCATCCATGACAAAAAATTTCAAGGAGCAGGATGAACATCCCATCTCCTGTGGAAGACAGGGCACCAAATTATCCTGCTCAAACTTGTGGGATTCACCAGTCCCTGGAAAACTCCCTGAGGAGGTCATGGATCAAGATGTGGCAGGAAAAATTAAAGACATGAGGTTGGATCCTGGTGGAATTGCACCACGAGGAAGGATGCTACAGCAGGAAATATTCCATTAGGGAGAATCCAACCTAAACCTTGGCACAAATTCCTGTCTTCCCCTATATCCAACATCATTCCCCAATTGAATACACAGAGGCTGCAACAGAAATCAGGATTATGGTTTTTTGGGAATAAACACCACACCTCAGGTTTTTCCCAGCTCTGATTCCACCCTCACCCTTCCTCTTCCTTTTTATAGCCTTATATCCCATAAAAAACCCCAAGGCTGTCACTTCCCACAGATCCCAATCCAGCATAATTACATGGGATAATTAATTTCTTTCATTGATCCAGCTATTCCCAATGCTCTGCTAGCTTGGGATTTGGGAATTTTCGGCAGCATTTCAAAGAATCCCACTGCTACATCCCCCCCCCCTTTCTCCCAACCCAGGCAGCACATGGAAAACATTCCTATCAGCTTCATTTTCCTGTTTGCAGCTCACAATAGAGCCCCAAGACAAGAAAAAAGCAGGAAAGGGTTTTTCTCGTCACATCAAATGACAGGATGCAGCTCCCTGCCCACCACAAACTCCTTTGTGTTCTATTCCCATTCCCGGAGCAATTCAGCTCCAGGGGCAAAATAACTCCAACAGAAACTTCAGGAAGCTGCTGGACCCTTCAAATTCTGTGGCTGATCTTTTCCAGCTCTTCATAGCATGAATAAACCATGGAGGAGGTGCTGCTGGATGTGCCCCTCAGGATTTTTGGGAGAATTCCTGCTGGAAAGACTGGAAGAAGCTCAAGGAATTTTGGGAAGTACCTGGGGAGCAACTTGGCCCAGAGAATTTTTGGGGAGTTATGAGTTTTACACAGAATAATCAGCAAATATTCCAATCCAGCATGTTTCTTACACAGGGAAAGAGGGAAAACACACTCAGCCTGGAGCCAGGAAGGATCCTTCCCATAAAAAATGATCCAACAGGAAAAGCTCAGCCTCCCATGCAGCTGATGGGAAGGAGAGCATTGTTTTCTCTGTTTAGAAGTGGATTTAGGCAGGACACTCTAGAAATGAGGAGGTGGTTATTCAAAATACAGCTTTTCCTACCTTTATGCCATTCCTTGGCTCCGTGTTAAGCAGTTTTCCCTGGTTTCAGGCAACAGATTTTTAATAAAACCCCAAAAGTAACCCTTAAACACCACCCTGGTTGTACCTGCAGGGACCTGTTCGAGCTCTGCTGAGGCACATCCCCATTTCAAACCCTTTTCCATCCCAATTTCAAACCCTTTTCCAAGAGAACGAGGCAAATACAAGGCTGGAATGCAGCCATGAGCAGAGGGAGCAGTGCACAAAGGGCTGCAGAAGAATTCCAAGTGAGCAGTTTCCCTTTAGGAACATGATCCAATAATTCCGAATTTGGCTTTTGGAGCAGAGCTGAGGAGACAAGTTCCACCCCATTCTCTCTCCTGTTAACCCTTGGAGCAGCAAGACTGAAAATCCCACTGGAACAGCCAGAGGAGCTCACTTTGGGCACAAAGCATTCCCTCCCACCCTTTTATTGGGATTTTTAACCTCCTCCTACCTGCGCTCCCCGCGGCTCTCGGGCTGCTTGGGAACCCAGCAATAATTATCAGCCGCGTTTTTGGCCGGCGGCTTCTCCCTCTTGGCCGCCCTTTTCCTGCAAGCCACGAGCGCCAGGGCGAACGCCAGCAGGAGCAGGATGGCCACCAGGCTGCCCACGATGTAATAGAGCAACAGCCGCGGGCCGTCGGCGCTGTGCTCGTCCGAGCCGGCTCCCAATTCCGCGGTGGGCATTCCCAGAGTACGCGGGATGCTCGTGGTCCATGGGATGCGCGTGGTGCGTGGGATACCGGAGGTCTGTGGGATGCCGGAGGTCTGTGGGATGATGGTGGAGCTCTGTGGGAGGATGCTGGAGCTCTGTGGGATACTGTTTGGGATCGCCTCTCCGGGGCTGCAGCCGTGGCCATCCCCGTCCCGGAGGGAGCCAGGCAGGCACAGGCACTCGTAGCCGCCAGGCAAGTTGCGGCAGGCGCCGGGACACGGATCCCGCAGGCATTCATCTACATCTAGGCAGGAATCTCCTCCCGGCTGCCGCTGGAAGCCGCGCCGGCAGGCGCAGCGGAAGGAGCCAGGAATGTTGATGCAGAGCTGCGGGCACGCGTAGGGCTGGGCACACTCGTCCACGTCGTGGCAGTGGTGGCCAGCGGGCCCCGCGGGGCGGTAGCCGGGCCGGCAGTGGCACTGGAAGCCGCCGGGAATGTTGTGGCACTGGTGCTGGCACGGCCCCGACTCGCACTCATCTACATCCGAGCATCCGCGGCCGTCGGCTGCCAGGGCGTACCCAGGCTCGCAGCCGCACTCGAAGCCGCTGGGCAGCGCCCGGCAGGATCCCTGGCAGGGATTGGGATGGCAGGAATCCTCGGGAACGCAGGAGGCCATGTCGGCGGCCAGCACGTAGCCGGGATGGCAGGCGCAGCGCGGGGACTCGCCGGGTCCGTCCAGACAGAGCTGCTGGCAGCCGCCGTTGCGGTGGCCGCAGGTGACCGGGCACAGGGGCCCGGGTGGGTGCCAGGCGAAGCCACCCCCGGCCAGGGCCCCCTTGCAAACGGCGAAGGCCGAGGCACGGCCACTGTCGCACTCCACCTCGGCCAGCGTCCCGAAGGGAGCGGCGGCCAGGCTGGCGCTGCGCACCCCGAACGGGGTGGTGTAGGTGACAGTGCCGCGGCCGGCCAGAGGCAGGACCCCGCACATTCCCTGGAAGCTGAACTTGCAGAAGAAAGCCGGGAGCGTGCTCCGGCAGGCGCGGTCCGCCCAGCCGCCGGGGCCGTGAGGGCCAGGTGGCCGCAGGGCGACACAGCGGGCGCTCACGCAGGTGACCGCCGGCTCGGATGCCCACTCCGAGAAGCCGTCCGGCTCCGCTCCGGCCACCCAAGAGAAGCCTCGCAACGGCTCCTGCGGCCGCACGCAGTGACCCCTGGGCAGGGCCAGCCCGAGCCAGGCTGGGCCGGCCCACTCGGCCCTGGCCAGCAGCTCCCGCAGCCGTGCGGCCTCGCCGGCGCTACCCACCGGCGCCAGGTTGCCCCCGTTATCCTGGCAGCGCTCCTGGGCGCTTTTCCAGCTGCTGTTATCCCGGTGCAGGGTGTAGCACGCGCTGTCGGCACACAGCACCTCCACGTCCTCCCCTCCGCAGCGCCAGGCCAGCAGCAGCAGCAGGAGCGGCCGGAGCGTGGCCATCCCGCCGGACAACTGGACAAATGACCAGCGGAGTCACCGCCGGCGCTCACATCCCAGTGTCCCGCCGAGCTCTCCCGAAACACATCCTGTGCTCCCGGCTTTCCTATTTATCACCGGAGGCCGCGGCTTCCTGTAGCGTGCAGCCTCGTTGGGCTCCCTGGCTTCCCTTTCCCGCCGGCTCCTCGCTCCCATCCCAAAGTTTTGGGAAAAACACGCCGCGTTCCTGCTTTTTTTTTTTTTCCTTTTCTTTTCTTTTCTTCTTTTTTGCTTTTTTTTTTTTTTTTTTTTTTTGGTGGTGTTCCTGCTTTTTTTTTCCTCCAAGAATTTGATTTACTCCCTTCGGCAGCAGCTGAGTTTTCTAAGCCCTAATAGGGGGAAGAAAAACATCCTGGCTAAAATGCCATAGGATCCGTGGATATAGGCCTATAAAAAAGAGGGAATATTTGGCATTGCCTCTTCCGCGCATGCGCAAAGATTCCAGCACATTTTTACCTTTCTTTAAATAGATGGAAGAGCTCTGAAATAGGAGCTGGGTCGTGGGAAGGTCCTGGGAATACAGGGATGGAGCCAAGCTCAGCCGGGCTCTGATACTCCATTCCCCAGCACTGCCCTGGCATTCCATGGATGAGGATTCCTCACGAAATTCCAGGTTTGGGCTGGAAAAGCTCATCCAGGAGCAAGACAGGGTCAATTCAAGAGGAACAGGTTGTTCCAGACCTTGATGTCGGGATGCTCCTTGGTAACAACTGGGCTGACCCCAGTTCCCTCCCTGCATTCCCAGGATTTCTCCTGAAGCGTCCCTCTGGCAGCAGCAGATTCAGGATTTGACCCTGGGAGTCTGGGGAGTCTTTTCCCACTTGGCACAGCCATGGATCCACTGCCCCTTCCAGGATTTTTTAGGTTAGGTGGGTTTGTAATTCCTGAGGGAATGGCCATGATCCAGCAGAGAAATGAAAACCAGGAATCTGCTCTTTCATTTCCCTCCTAAATAAAAAAGCTGCCAAAAATCCCAGTAAAAACTGTGGATTATTCCCAGACCTGCTTATGCACAGCATTCCTGGGAAAGCCCTGACTGGTGGGATATCTTCTGGAATCTCCCATCTAAGTGAAGGTTCAGGGGGCCACAGCCAACACTCCCAAAGTGGAGCATTGTGGGAAAACAACTTCCCAAAAAAACTAGGATGGAGAAACCCCACCTGAATGCTGTTTCTATTGGATTTATCCAGAATTACAGGAATGGGGGGGAATTTTTTAGACTTGGAATAAGAGAGCTCAGCACAGAAGCAATTCCTTGCTGCCAGCCCAGGACATGGCTCCACTGTTGGAAAAACACGGATCATGGTTTGTCCACCCAGCGGATCCCACAATTTTCCAATCAACAACTTCTTTCCACAACCCAACCTGGTCTTTTTTATCTAACCAAGTTTTCCTGGACAAAATCTGGGAATTTTTAACTACAGCTCTTTTGGATATTCACAAACTGGGGGAAATCCCAAAATATTTAAATATAATCTAAATATTAAAAGTTATTCCATGATAATCAAGGAATTGGTGGGAATGTTCTTTCTTAGGATGTATAGGATGTCCAATCAGGAATCCTGCCCCTGGGAAGAACTTCTTGTTCAAAACCATGGCATATTCATGGAATATTTGCAAAAATAAAGCTAAAAACCTTTTCCAGTGGCTTTTTTTTTTTTTTTTTAAAAAAAAAAAAGGATATCCCTGTTTCCAAGAGTTTCATGGATAGGAAAGCTCCCTCCCATCTCCATGTTCCAAGCTTATTTGGGAATATTTTTGGAAATTTTTGGTGCTGCTTTGATTTTTATTGAATATTCCACACCTTAAATTTTCCCACTGAAAATCCAAGTCCTGGCTCCGAACTTTAAAAGTATTTTCTTTCCCAACTCCCCTTGGCTGAACACATCCATAACGCCCTGCTTTCCATAGGAATCCAATCCCAATGATCTCCTGGAGAGTGGAACTCCCATTGAAGGGAATATCCAATGCAATTAATTAAAACCAATTTAAAAATTGGGAATTGCTGAAAATGAAGGAATTGGTTAAAAAATGTCACTCTGAGGTTAAAGAAGGAAAAGGGCATGGAATGTGTGACATTAGGGGCAGCAAATCCCAGGATTGGGATGAGGGACAATGGAGCTGGAGGCGAGGACACCTGTGTGAGGAAAAGAATTGGAGGAACTCGGTTTCCTCTGGAGACATCTCAAGAACACAGAGCCGGGGTTGGGAAGCTCTGGGAAGGCTCTCGGAATGGAATGGAGGAGCTCTTGTTACATGAAATTTTGGGAATTTGGGCAATGTAGGGAAGCAGGGATTAGCAGGGCTTTAATGGGAACAGAACTCCAAGCGCCAGGAAAAGGAATTGCTTTGTTTAGGTTTTCACATCCCTTCTCCTCTGCTCCAGGGAGGTCCCGCCTGGAATTCTGCATCCAGGTCTGGCCCCCAGCACAGGAAGGATGTGGAGCTTTTGGAGCAAATCCAGAGGAGGCACTGGGATAATCAGAGGTATGGAGCAGTTCTGCCAGAAGGGAACACTGGGAGGATTGGGATTGCTCAGCCTGGGAAAGAGGAGCTTCAGGATGATCCAGGAAGTGAAGGAGCTGAGGGGGAAAACAGGGAGAGAAGATTTGTAAAGGATGCAGTAACAGGAGAAGGGGAATGGCTTCCCACTGCCAGGGAGCAGGTTTAGATGGAATATTGGGAATAAATCCTTCCCTGGCAGGGTGGGGAGGCCCTGGCACAGATTTCCAGAGAAGCTGTGGTTGCTTGTTGGAATCCAGGGCACAGAGAATGTGTGCACACTGCTTTTAACCTTCGTCCCTGGGAAAAATTGCCGAAACTTTGGGATGAGTTAGAGCACACAGGTAATAATATGTAGTAGTAGTGGTAGCGTATCACAGAATGTATCACAGAGTGAAGAATTTAGTGTTTTAGGATTTTAATATGAGAGTGAATAGGACACAAGAAGGAGGATTTTGGGTGTTGTCCCTTCTTCCTTCTTGCCCTTCTTCAACTCCATTTTCTGTAGTACTTGTGGCAGAAAGTTATTGGTTAGAGTAAGTAGTAGTGTGGAAGTTACATGCATAGATTAGTAGAAGTTATTGGTAGAAAAGTAGAAACAAAGTACGTGTTAGAAGTTAATTGGGTTAAACAGCTTTAAAAGACCTTGGTTTTGGGTGCTCAGGGTACATTTTGCCCATTTTGTTCATTTTGTGCCTTACTTCTCGCATGCTAAGTCTGATGTGCAGACGGTGTGCTGAACTTAAGATAAGAATAAACAAAACCCTGAAGATCAAGAGAAAGAGAGTCCTGCTTGTTCTTCACCCTTGGAAAAGAACTCAGCATGGGAACCCCCTCCAATGGGCCCAGGGGATTGGGTTCCCACACTTGTTGGGACCAAAAAAACCAACAGCTGCTCCATCCCTGGAAGTGTCCAAGGCCAGCTTGGAGCACCCTGGGATAGTGGGAGGAGTCCCTGCCCATGGAATGAGATGAGGAACTAAGACCCCTTCCAATTGAAACCATTCCATGATTTTTTTTCATGGAGTGGCTGAATGCTCACCTAGATGGAAATGAAGAAAGGAAGGAGCAGTTCTCATCCCAAATATCCTGTTCCTTCCAGACATCTCCCTTCTTTTCTTGGAAGCAGGGAATTGATTCCTTGGAGTCCAGATTCCATGCTGTAATTTTTCATCCTTCCCTCTCTTTATCCTGTCAGCATTCTTCAAACATTGGATCAACTTCCACACTAAAGCTGGAGAAGGAGGGATGTTCAAAACAACCCAGAGCAAATCCAGGAATTCCGTATCTCTCCAGATAAAATCCAAGACAAAATTCCAGGAGCTCTGTGGGGTCTTTGCCAGGTGGGAGGGAGCTGCTCCAGGTGTTTTGAACAGCTCCAAGGAATTTGCTGGATGTCAAGTCAGCACATGAGCCCTGAGTTTTGTCCCATTTTTCCAGGCCACTTTGTGTTTAAAGCCAGGAATTCCATTTCTGTTTCCATTTGGAAGCGGTCACTGCAATTCCAGGGAGGAGAAATTCCACTGGCCCCCAGCAGATCCATGCTTTGAAATTTCTTTGGGATAGAAGTGGGGCACTCTTCCACCTGGAAGTGGAAGGACTGGAGCAGAGCTGGAATATTAGGCTGGATAGCAACTGGAAAAGTGAGAATCATGGCTCTGGAAGCCTTCCATACAAGAAGGAAAAGCTCCTCAGATCCCAGCAGAAACAGGATAATCACCCTAGGGAAAATCCTCACTCCAAGGGGTGTTTTCCCTCTTCCTTTGTTATCTGAGGGATTTTTTATTATTTTTGAATTTTTCATGTGTTTGGAGCCTTGGAATTGCTGACTGGATTGTCCTGGGTGGTCCAGGGTGGGAATGTAGGGTGGGAACAGCCTCTCTTCCAGATGGAGCCAATTTAGGAAAAAACAGGAATTGAGTCAGAGGCTTCCATGGGGATGGATCCCTCCTCCTACCAGGATATTCTCCAAGGGATATTTCTGGGGGAGCTCTGGAATAGCAGAGGGGAAGGTGAAGGAGAGGATGGACATTAAATCTCAACCCAAATTCCCTGTTTTTCATTCCAGAAGAGATGTGGGGATACTAATGTTGGAATGCCACCAGGACACCTGGAGAGCGCACACACAAATAACCTCTGGGATTTCTCCAAACAATCCAACCCATCTGGAGGGGTTGTGCTGGGATTTGGAGCTTGGACCAGCCGGAGTGGGGAAAATGCTGCAGCTCTGCAAAATTCCCTCTTATTCCCAAATTTCCTGGTCATCCAGGATGAGCCATCAGGGAATTTGGCAGGTCCTTCTGTTCCTGAGGGAATTCCAACTCACTTCCCCAAGCAGGGATTGCCTAAGGAAAGGAAAATTGGGGAAACTTCTGCCCTAAAATACAAAGAAAATAGAGAATTCGCTAAGGGTAAGGAATTCCTGTGTGGTTTTTACTGGGGTCCGTGTGTCTGTTTCTTGTGACAAGGTGGAGGCAAGAGGGAACATCTTTAGGATATTTGGGACCTTTTTTTTTTTTTTTTCTTTTTTCACAAGCTGGGATTTTCCGCTGGGCATTCTCACTTTTAGCTCATCCCGTTTGGTGGCAGGATCGGTTTTCCAGGCAGAATAATTGAGGAATAAATGAAAATAAATAGAAATAGAAATAGAAATAGAAATAGAAATAGAAATAGAAATAGAGAGTGTATCCATAGGCAGATGCTGCCTGAATAAACAGGGAATTACCATGGGAAGGAAGCATTCCAGGGGATCCATGAGGAGTTGATTCCTTCTTTTTTTCTCCTCTGTCTCACACTTTTTTCCTATTGAAAACAGGTTTTCCCTGCCCACAGCACCTGTGGGGAACAGAATTCCCAATTTCTATCTAAAATCAGGATCAGGGGATCCAAGGTGATCCCTTTATTCCCATGTGGTGCCAGAGGGAGAATCCCAAAGGAAGCAGTTTAAGACCCAGCCTCGTGATCCCAGAAATGGGGACAGGCGAGTGTGGAAAAAGTCCTGGGATCCGGTGTAGGAGTATTCCCCCTGTTGACGGGGTGACCAAATTACAAGAGAATTCCCAAATACCCTTTGTCTGCTAAATAAGGCAAAGACCCCAGAAAGTTCTCTCTGAATTTGGTACAGGGACACCTCATAGGACATTTTGGACTTCACCTCAAACTCGGGGCTGTCCGATTGGACAGAGGCCAAGACGCCTGGGTGATTTAGTAGGAAAAAAAGAGAACAAAGGACATAATCGCTTTTGTGGGGTCCTTAGCAGGAGCAAGCATCTCTTGCCCTGGCACAGCTTTTCTCTGTAAAGAGCTTTGTTATTTTGTTTCTTATTAAACGTTTTTCTGTTTCAAACAGCGCCACAAGAGCCATCCTGCTCCTTGTATGCCATCCGGGTAGCTCGGCTACCTCAGGTATGAAGGGATCGCTGAGAGCTCCTAAGACCTGTCTCGAACCGAACCCCTTCAATCCGGGATGGAGGATTTGGGGAATCCCATTTTTCTTTGGGATTTTTAGGACATCCCACGCATCGATCAAGGGATGTGTATCCACAGACCCATTTATTTTTCCCCTGGAGCAGAGGCAGGGAAGCGCTGGGCTCTCTTAGCAAATATTGATTTCCCCCCTTTGGAGGCTGTTTGCGCATCCCACAGAATTTCCTGCCTTTTTCTCCCTCCTCCAGTTGGAATTCCCACATCTGTGGCACAACCCAGACTCCCAGTCCTCCACAAATTCCCGCAAGCAGCAAAAAACAAGGATGGGGTTAAAGCGGGATCTGGGCTCCCTCCGGCTGCTCCAGCTCCACCTTGCGCTGAGCCAGTCGGGATTTGCTGCCATTCCCAAATGCCATTCCCGGCCGGAGGGGCTGGGAGGGAATTACTCAGCCCTGGCACAAACCTAGAGTTTCCAACACCCCCAACTGGATTGTTCCCTGTTTTCCAATTTTCCTCCCGTTTTCTTTAACGCTGTCCCAGCCCAGCTGTGCCGAATTGCTTTTCCCGCTGATATGAAAATCCCGGGAAGGAGGTGGCTCTGGAACGTGAAGGGAAAGGCAGCGTTGGAAACACATCCGAGGCTCGGGAAGCGCCGGGTGTTGCCCGGGCAGGGCGGCAACAACTGGAAGGAAAAGCAGGGTGGGATTCTCCAAAGGGATGAGCGGCTTCTCCAGACCCTGCCCAGTTTTCCCGGGCTCATGGCAGCCGCGTGGGATGGGCTTGGAGAGAGGAATAAAAGTGAAGACATCCCAAAAAAACATGTGGCTCCACAAAGGGGGAAATCCAACCTCCGGTGGAAGCAGGCTAATGAATTCCTTGTTTTCCAAAAGGGTTGGAATGAGATAGGCTTTAATATCATTCCCAACCCAATCCAGCCTGGGATCATTGTTCTCCTGATATTCCCAGAGTCTTCTCCCCCCTGAAGATCCTGTTTGGAATGTGGGATCCCTTTGCTGGATCACCTTGCAGAACAAATTCCATTTTTTAAAAAAAGGAATTATAAATATTGGCATCCTCTGGGAAATACAGAGCCCCCCATGTTGGGATGTGGCCACTTCAGCCCATCTCCCCATCCAAAAAAATCCCAGAATTCAGAAGGGAGAGGAGCTGACAGTTCAAATATTCCTTAAAAAAATAATGCAGGAAAATGGCTGAAGCACATGAAAACATTGAGGTCATTCCGGGCAGGAGCTGATTCCAGCAAAGCCTGGATTGCTCCCACCAGCAGCGTCACCATTCCTGCTTCCCACACTGGGCTCTTTTCCAGGTTTTTCCTTCTATCCTGCAAATCTTCCTCCTTGGAGAGGAGGAGGAGGAAGGATAGACTCCAGCAGGGCCTTGGATTTGCCCCGGGAATGGGGCAGCACTTGTGATTCCAGGGATAGGAGGGGAATCCTGAGGGAAAAATCATCTGTTTTCCTTTCTGCTGGTGGAGTTTGTGGCTGACAGGTGAGAAAAACAGTACATTCCCAGTGGAATTTTATTGTTGGATTGAAAGATTAGCCCAGCTCGCTTTGTTTCCCTATTGGATGTTGACTCTGGGTATCTTTTCCAATAGGGAATAGCATGGGATTCTCAGTTCCATATTTTCTCCCCTTTCTCCCATTCCCTTGCAAATTCAGAAAGAATTTCCGGGATTCCATTGCTTTTGGGATGTGCTTCCAAAGGGAATGAGATGCCTTGTATTGGGAGCAATTCCACAGGCAGGGAAGTGGGATTTGCTCATGTATCTATCTTTTTGCAAGGAGCTGCTCCAGGTTTTTCCAGGGAGCTCGGGATGTGTGGGGAGCCAGCTGGGAAGTGCTGCAGAAACTTTATTCCCACCAAATCCAGCTGAACCCAGAATCACCAGGGAATTACACTTAGGGAACATTATTCCATAGAAACCTCATCCCACATCCATATATAAACACAAAGACAAGGGAAACCAAAGAGAAGTGGGATCCCATTACCACTGTTTTCCAAGGCCCAGGGTTCAGATGGAAGTCCAACTTAAAGTAGGAAAAACTGGGCCAGGCTTCATTCCCAACACCCTGGATCCAGGAAAACTCTGTTGCCACTCCAAAATTTGCATCCCAAGCTCAGCACATGGATTGAAATAACCATTCCCTGCTTTTAGCTTGCATTCCATGGGATTCAGGCCTTGGATGTTGCTGTTTTCCCACTTGGGGTGTGGGATGATGCAGATCCCAGTGCCAGGAATTCCTGGGTATTCCCTGCCCTGCAGAGCCAGGTCCCACTCTGATCGACTTCCCAAATCCCTAAAAATCTCAGGATCCTTCTTTTTCCATCTCCCTGTGTGTGCAGTTTAACGGGATTTAAATGGGATTAAAATTCCTGTTCCCACTTGCACCAAAAGAAGGAAATTTTCCCCTGGAATTGCTGATACTTTGGGTTTTTCCTTGAAGATCCCAAGTTTCCAACCCCTTTGTATGTGGATAAATCCTTGGAAAACTGCTCCATCCTGGCCCTTGGAGCCCCAAGACAACTAAAGTTAAAAAATGCTGTTGGCATATTCCAAGTTGGAATTTTGGTGGAAAAACTGGGATGGGACTCATGCGGCTCCTGGGACAGCTATCCCAGGCTGGCTCCTTCCCTTCCAGATCCCTGGGAGAATCCAGGAACAAAGAATTTCAGTGGTTTTAACCCAAATCCTACAAGGTGCTTCCCTAAATCCTAAACTGGGATCGCTGCTCTATATCTAAGGCTGAGCCTCAGAACCCACCTGGATGTGTGAGCCTGGAATTCCGATGGGAGAATCCCTGGTAGGATCAGAAGTGTCCCACCTCTTTCTGGGAGCTGCTGGAATGACAGAATTCCCAAAGAATTCCCATTTAACCCTCTTCACACGCAGGCAGGTTTGACCTCGGTTCTCACAGTTTGTGTGGAACAGATGGATTGAAAATCCATGGCAAACAGGAGGGAGAAAAAGCCCTCTGCTCTTCCCAGCTGTTGGTGTAACAATTCCATGGTTTGGACTGGGAAAAACACCAAAATTCCTTTTTTTAATGGAAAATATTCCCAATCCTGAGCAAAGCATGGTGGGATTTCTAGAGCAATGCCAAGCTGCTTTTCCTTTTCCATATTGCTCCATGTTTTCTTCCCTTTGGTTTGTCCAGTTAAACTATTTTCCCTCTTCCCCCTCCTATTTATCCAAGGAAATGGAGCTGCTTGGGGATTCAATGGGAGAAAGGCATGAGCTGCTGGCTCTGCATCCAGGGGCTGCCAGGGGGATCCAGAGGTGCTTCCCTACTTTTTAATGGGATTAAGGAATATTCTCCACTGGAAAACTGATGGAGGG
This sequence comes from Dicaeum eximium, assembly GCA_013396995.1. Lineage (NCBI taxonomy): Eukaryota > Metazoa > Chordata > Aves > Passeriformes > Dicaeidae > Dicaeum > Dicaeum eximium. The sequence continues at coordinate 279,444 of VWZP01008977.1, read as the reverse complement.
CTTGGAAAAATGAGATCCCAAAAGCTGGAGCCAGGGCAAACCAACTGTTAGGGAACTGGGAAGTTTGGGAAAGGGGGAAAACAAAACAAAGTCCACAATTCCTGGGAAAAGTCAAGCAAGGTTTTAATTCCTTGCTTGGGCTCTGGGAAGAAGGAAATCCTGCCCTTTTTGCAACATCGCCAGGGTCTCAGGTTTTTCTGGAATGGGATGGCCTTTGCTCCATGCTGGTGATTTATGTGGGAATCAATCCCTGCTCCTGACCCTGGAATATTTGGAGTTGCCAAGCTGGGAGTGAGCTAGGAAGTAGGGAAGTGGTTGGGATTCAATCCCAAATGTGCTCCCAATCCCTCTGGTTTTGGGACAGGGCTCAGTGGCCCAGGGAAATGTCCCCAGATCTTCACAGAATCTCAGAATAGCAGAATCCCAGACTGGATTCCGGCCAGAGGTCACTACCACCAGGGCAGGACCTGCAGCTCCCTTTGGATTCGCTCCATTATAACAGAGGCTGGATTAACAGAATTTAGGGATCAAATTCCTGCCTTAAGCCTGGTTTTAAACCCCATCCTAAGGTTTTCTTGGAGCTGCTTTAGGAAGCCAGGGCATTGCTTCATGGCCAAGGAAGAGCTCCCAGCCCACAGTGGAGCAGACACGGACCCCAGAGGGATTTGTCCGGAAAACTCAGCACTCCCAGTACAATGCCCAATTTCCTGCTGGGAGGGTCCCGGCCAGGCAGGAAAACATCAGCACTTTTCTAGAGGCTCCCAGCTCTGCTTCCCTGCTCCCGGCCGCCTTTGGAGTAGGGAGTATCAATCCCATGATTTTTGCTGGAATTGCGCTGCTGTCAATCCTCACCTTGGATCCAGCCTATGGACGTACCAGGGCTTCTCATAACCTTGGGGATGAGAGCTCTGTAAATAAAACTTGGGATTGTTGGGAATGTGGGCAATAAAGATAAGGGCCAGGAAGGCTGGGCAGAGTTTTCCGGTTGGAGAATGTGTCCCAAGGCTGCTCTTTTCCCTCCTTATCGTGGCTCTGCAGGAGCTGGGTACTACTGCCAAGAGATGTGCCAGAGCTGGGACTACCTCAACTGGAATTTCCCTGCCTCAGCAAGGATAAAAAGGGAATACAAAGTGAAAAATCCCTGGGCTGCTGAGCAGGGAATCACAGCCGAAGGAAAATCTTCCCTTGATTCCACACCCAGCTCCAAGGGGTTTATTTTTTTCACCCTGAAAACAGGGAAGAAAATGCTTCCTTACAGGTTTAAAAGGAATTTTCCCTCTTTTCCAGCATTATTTATTCGTGTTTCCATAGGATCCTCCTACATATCATGGCTATGGGCATCCAACACTAGATTGCCTATGGAAAGTGAATGGATGGAGCAAAGGGAATTCTGGGGTTTTGATGCAGCACTGGGAAAATGGAAACAGCCACAAAAAACATGGATTGAGATCTATTATCCAGCCCCTGAGATGGGATTTCATTGGTTAATTATGGCCACATTCCCATGTGGGAAAGAAATGAGGGATCATGTTCTAGGTGCTCCCTGCCCTGCTGTAATTCCAAGGGTTTTACCTTTCCCGGGAGCCAGCCCAGCTTGCCAGGTTATCTATGGCTGCTTCCAGACCTCCCCATGGAATACAGTGAAGGCCAATGTGGAAATGGGAAGAGTCCTGTGGATAAGCATCTGGATCCTACCATTGTCTTGAAAGGAGCGGCAGGAGAAAGGTGGGGAGGAACCAGGGATGCTCCGAGCGGGTCTAATGTTTCCAAAGGGGTAAAATCCTTGGATTCTTGTCCCTCCCGGCCACCTGCAGGCCTGATCCCAGCTGGAGGCAGCTTGCCACTGACCTCACTGGGCAAACATTCCCTCCTTCCTGGTTTTGCAGGGAAGACACTGGATGTGCAAGATTGAAGGAAAAATCCATGGCAAAAAAACAGGAGCCTGTTCCTAAAGGCTGAGCCATTCCCAAATCCTCCTGGGATTTTCTGAGGCCTCCAACTGAAATCCAAGCTGGATACCTTTGGCTCCGGGAGGTCTGGGGGTCCAATTCCTCTTTTTCCCAAGGAATGTGCTGTGCCAAGGCCAAGGTTCCCATTAATTCCTCCCACTGGAGTTGATTAATTTCCCAGTTAAACACCCTAGGTTTGGTGTGGTTTTCCCAAAATTCCCTGGAAAAGCCTTATCAGGCAGTTATTGGGATACCCTGACAGAGCAGCCAGAGCTGGATAGAGCCAAAATTATCCCTAGGGAAGTGGGAAGCATGAACTGGAAGTGGGCCAACTTGGAAAATAACGGGAATGTCATTCCCATCCTACAAAGAAATGAGATCTGGGAAAAAGATATGGGATGGATTTGATCCCAAATAAATGGGACTGGTTGGTTTATTGCCAGCATTGCTGCAGCATCCATGACTCCTCTTTCCACTGTGATATCCTAGATGTGGTAATTCCCAGCAGCTAACCAGGATTGTTCCCTTTCAATGACGCCTTGGCAGGATTGGAACCAGGAACCATCTCCAGGATTTTTAATGGGAAGAGATGGCAAAGTGGCATCCCCTGGCTCAGCCGTTGATTTTAGGAATATGCAGGGCTTGCACCGCCTTTCCTTGGAGCTTTTCCCTGCCTGATTTCCCAATCTTTATTTCCAAATCCATAACATTCCAGACTGATCTCCTACGGAATTCAGGCTGTAAATTTCCCTGTTAGTTCTGGCTCCGAGTGGGAATGCTGATGTTGAAACACTCCCACCTGGATTTCAAAAGCCATTCCCTAGAAGTGGAGAATCCACCCTATCCCAGGGTGATCCATCCAGGATCAAACAGCCACAGCTCCAGGGATGATGAGTGAGTGGTTTCTTTTGGTGGGATCAATTTTCGCACCCTGGAATTGCTCTCCAGGTATTCCAGCTGTTTCATGGGGATAGCAGCCGTTCGTTCTTCCCACTTTTGTGGGTTTTTAGGGATTGTCCTTCCCGCTTCATTCCCTCCTCCTCTGGAAGTCTCAGTGCCAAACTGGGGAGCCTAAATCCCCGTGGGAACAGCCTGGAATGTACCTGGAGCCACTGGAAAAATCCCAAATTGTGGTCCTGGCTCTGCTGCCACGGTAAGGAGCTCTTGGATTCCATAAGCACAGTGGGATGGGGTCATTCCCAGTTTTCCTGCTTGCTCCAGCCGGGATCCCAGCAAGAACAGGGCTCCTTACCATGAGCTCCACATCCTCATCCAGGTTTTCCATAAGGAAACCATTCCAGCCTCTGCTGCTGGATGTGGCGGGATCTGGCGGTCATTCTCTGCTTGGAATGCACTAGGATGACCAGACCAGTTTCTTGGGAAAAGGGGATTAGACAGAACAGCCACTTTCTGTCAGAGAAAACTCTGGTCTCTGCCAAGATTTCACTAGGAACAGCTTGAAAGGATTGGAAAAAATCCCAGGGAACACGGATCCCCAGAGGGGATCCGCCTGCTCCGTCACGGCGTGCGCAATCCACCGTCATTCCTGCCGGGGTGTGACTTTGGGATTACTCAGGGTTGAGGTGATGAACCCATGAGTGTCCCAGATGCAAACCCCTGGGATGGGATGTGTCAGCACAAGCATTCCCAAGCACTGCTATCCAGCTGGGATGAATTTTAGGTTTTGGATAGCCCCTCCAAAGGAGGGCTTGGGATGAGCAGCCCCTGTGGAAGGAGCAAGGTGTGATCCTCTTGGAATTCTCTTCCCAGCAAAACAACCAAAGTGGCTTTTCTACCTTTATTAGGAATGTTGAGAAGAAGGAAGAGTTGCCATGGCACCCTCCTGTGCTCCAGTCCCACCTGCTTCATGACAGAGGCTGTTCCTGCACCTTGTCCTTGGAATTCTGAGTTTTTACTTCCTTCCCATGCCCTCCTGTTTTACAGAGGAACAAAATTCCCACCCGATTCTCGTGGCTCAGCCTGCAGTGACCTTGTCCCAGCTCCAGGAAAAAGCAGGAAAGCTTGGAAGTTGGCATTCCAGTTGGGAATTCTGGCCTATAAATGGCTCCCTGCTCCTATCCCAGCTCCAGATGCATGTCCTGAATTCCCAGCTTTTGCTCCAGAGAGGAAAGTGTTTGTGGAGTCACACGGATCCACTCCTGAACTTTTCCAAAGCCTGTTCCCTTGGGAAGTTGGAAATGTGCATCCACAGCATCTCCTGGGTGAGATCCCTGGACCCAGATCCATTGACCTAAAAATGGCATTTAAGGAATTTGGGATCTTTTTTCCCTTCCTTTTGGCTTCCTTCCCTTGTATCTCCCATGTTTTTCTTTGGCACTTTCAGACTCCAACCTGTATGGCATTCATGATTTTGGGTTTCTGAATTTCCTAGCAGCACACCTGCTAAAGTTTTTCTTCCCAAAGGAAACTTCTCAGTTTCCCAGCGGAGATTTCTATAAACAATCTCTGTATTCTCAAAATAACACCTGTTGTTTTTCTCTCTGCTCCACAGTATGGGAGATATGGTTTCTGTCTTTCAACCAATGATATAGAGAGGTGTTATCACTGGGCTTTAGGCATTTTTGTACTAAGCACTAAGAAGAAAGCATTGTACTAGGCTGCACTGTATTAGGCATTAAGCCCCAGCCTAAACATGGAGCCATCATAATAAAACCTTCTTCAGCCTTCTGATTCTAACCTTCTGGAGTCTGTATGTCCTTGTTTGTGTGCAATGGCAACAAACCTGTTTTCCTATTTTTATTTTTTCTAAGGATGGGGTTCCATGTCCTCACATGCCTGGGAGTAGGTAGAGATTAAAAACACAGATCCAGCATATTTTGGGATGTTCTTCCAGCTTCCAGTGCAAGCCTGGGCTTGGCAACCCCACTGCAGCCATCCCGGTGCTCCCAACAGATTTTCGGCATAACCTGGAGCCAACTCTCCAGCTGCTGGAAAACCTCCTGACTCCATGGATCCCTCTGAGCCATAAAAACAGATCCATAAAATCACCAGCCTTTGGAATGTTGGTGGTTACCCAGTACCTGCTGGTGTGATTCCCATATGGAAAAATAAAGGAATTTTAGATGGAATGAAGTGCCACATTATTTCCAGCTCCCAGTTTTTTGTTTGTTGTAATTCCCTATGGAATATGGAGGAGAGGAGACCTGAGGAGAAGGTTCCAGAGATTGGATCCAACTCTTTCAGTGCTGGAGTTTGTCTTGCCTGTGGCTATCCCAGAAAATACCTCTGCACTTGGAGCCTTCTCTGTGCTTGCAGCAACATTTTCCTATTTCCCTGCAATCACAGTTTATAAGGGATAATGAATCCAGATGGGAAAAATTGGAGTAGGACGTTCTGGGATTTAGAACTCCAGCTCCATCCAAAGGGATACTTTTCTTTTCTCCACTTTGGCATTCCTCCAGCCCTGCAATTCCTGGCAATCATTAAATATCCCGGAGTAAAAGCAGATGCTTTAACAAAGAGTTCATGGTCTGACCCAAAGTCATTCCTGCTGCTTTTCCAAAGGTTATCTGGCCATTCCCAACCCTGCTGCTCCCTAGGAATATGAATTTTTTTAATTCCAGTTGGGAAAATATTCCTTTTAAAGATGAGTGGTTGGTGGGGGAACGCTTCTGGAGATGGATTTTTCTGTATTTGAAGATGGACATGGTTCCAAAAGGCATTCCTGAAATTAATTGGGATAATTATTGGGATCGTTATTTGGGATAAGTAAAAGCTGGAAAATTAGTGGTGGGAAAACTCAGCAAATCTTCCTCTTCCTCTTCCTCTTCCTCTTCCTCTTCCTCTTCCTCTTCCTCTTCCTCTTCCTCTTCCTCTTCCTCCTCCTCCTCCTCCTCCTCCTTCTCCTCCTCCTCTTCATGGAAGGAATAAGAGATAAAGGCAGATGGGAATTTTTTCAGGGAATGGGTCGTTAAGGATTGGAACAGCACAGAAAGGTTTGGAATTCCCACCCCTGGAGGTGTGAAGGAATACCTGGACATGGCACTCCTGGGCTGGGTGACAGGTTGGACTCGACAATCTCGGAGGTCTTTTCCAACCTCAGTGATTCCATGGGATTCTGTGAGACTAAAGGCAACCTCTTGAGCTGCAGCTGGGGCCGAGCTTCCCCAGCACAGCCTCATGATGACTCATCCTGAAATCCCCCAAAATATTTTGCCAGGTGTTTGTTTCTCCAGGCAGCTGCTCCTTCCATGTTTAGTCATTCCTGTGCCAAGATTCCACACCCAAACTGGGACTAAAAAGGGCATTTTCTCATCCCTGCAGGAGCACCTGGAGGCAGGAATACTCTCCCTGAAAACACTCAGGTTCAGATCACAGATATAAACTGAAATTCCTGGTTTTTTCCCCAAATAATTTGGATTCTCAAACCACAATGAGCACTCAGCACTAAGGAAAAATAAACACTGAGGGAAACATATTATTGCTGTCTGCTGGGAAGACAGATATTCACATTTTTAAAAAAATTGGGATAATTCCGGTGGCTAAAAGTCAAGAGGCTTCTGTAGGAGGATGAGAAGTTTGGGATCTTGCGAGGGAATGCTGCTTTCTGGGGAACAATGGAAAAAGACAGCCTGCTGTTGGAAAAATACCACTTAATCTGATGTATTTAGATTTATTTTCCTTATAATTTTCCCTGGTGAACAGCTGGGATCAGCTGGAATTTGTCCGGAATCACCTCCATTAAATCAGCAGCTCTTTTAATTGAAGTCTTAGAACATCAGGAGCATAAATCTGGCAAGAATTCCCTCTTTTCTTGCCATTAGGAATAACTTTTGGGATTGTTTTGCTGGATTTCTTCTGGCTGGGAGCAAGGTGATTATCTGAATTTACTGCCTGGGATCCTCTGCATTCCATATGGCTTTATCACAGAATACTGAGTTGGAAGGAACCCTGTGGAGAAGGGGGGGGGAAGGATTTCTCCCCCTTTCCCCCTCTCCTTTTGCTAATGGAATATTTGTTTTCTATTGAACTGCAACTAAACAGGAGGCAGCTCCTTTCCAAGTGGGAAAAGCATTAACATCTTGTCCATTAGCTGGAGACTAAACATTATCCACCTGTTTTCCAGATCCTGGATGGAGAAACGGGATCTTTAGGATATTCCATAACCCCCAGACTCAACTATTTCAAAGTTCAACCAGAACTCAACTATTTAAAAATCAATTAAAACCATTTCAATTTGGGCTTGACTGGGAGTGTTAAGGAGTTAAAATTACAAGGATTGGGTCTTCAATATCCATGGAATGTGATGGAAAGTCCTTTACTTCCAGAGGCAACTTCTGGATTTGATATCCACGGTTTAGAAGGGGTTAAACTTTTTGGGAGAAGAAGGAAAAGAAGTTTGCAAAGTGTCAAGAGCTTAAAAATGTGTGATAAACAAGCGAATTAACTGTGCTGAGGATTTATTTCATACCAGAAGGAAAACATCATAAATACACTCCCAGAATTTGGACTTCCATCACCCTAACACGTCACTTGTCAGGAGTGTGGGGTCAGGATTGCAGGGAATTAATCCCAAAGCAGCCCCACTCCCTCTTCCCCTGCAGCTGTGGGAACACATCCTATCGCCATTGCCACCACAGGAATGAGCTCCCAGGAAAAATGAGAGGGAACATCTCATGGAAATGGAATTCACAGCCCAGAGCCAAAATCCTGGGCACCTTCATGCCTGGGGTGGTGCTGAGCTGGCTCCAAGCTTGTTCCAGAGAAACCTTCCCAAACTGGGGTCTTGACCTTGGTGAGAGCCCTTCCAGTGACTCCTGGATGTGTCCCCACATCAGGAACACAGAGTTGGCATCCAAAGTGTTGGCTCCATAACCCCAGGGAACACAAAGAGGTGAAAAGGGCTTTTAATTTTTTAAAGAATTTATATTTCATTTAATTAATTTATCACCTTGATCCATAAAAGTAATTGGTTTTCTAGAGCTCCAAGTGTTCAGCCTGGAGAAGAGAAGCTTTGGGATGACCCAAATGCATCATTCCAGGACCTGAAGGAGCTACAAGAAACATGGAGAGAGATTATGGGCCTGGAATGATGGGACAAGAGGAAATGGTTTCCCACTGCCAGAGGGCAAGGATAGATGGGATATTGGGAAGAAGTCCTTCTCTGTGAGGGTGGGGAGGCACTGGCACAGGTTTCCCAGAGAAGCTGTGGCTGCTCCATCCCTGGAAGTGTCCAGTGCCAGGTTGGAGCACCCTTGGATAGTGGAAGGTGTCCCATAGCAGGGGGTGGGACTGGATCATCTTTAAGGTCCCTTCCAACACAAACCATTCCATGATCTTGGAATTTGATGGTTGGACTTGATGATCTTAAAGATCTTCTCCTATTCCCCCTTGGTTTGCTCTGGTGTTCAGGTTTTTCCCTCCAGAACCTTGGTGGGAATTAAACTTTGCTAGTTTTTAGGATTCCAGAATCTTCTTTTTCAGACAAAACGCACACATGGACTTCCCTCAATTCCCACGTTTTTCAAGTGACACTGGGATCTTGGAAGTGTTCTGCCAGGATATACAGAACTCCTGCTCCTTGACACTGAACGTTTGGGGGAGAATCCGTGGGATGTTTGATTTGTAGCACGATCCCATGCCAAAATTTTTTTATGGAGAAAAAGACAAGAGGCTAAGCAGCACTTGGTGCTGAGCAAGGGCTGCTTTATGCTTTCCATCATGATTTTCTCTGGAATTTGCTTTTTTAGCCCATGCTGAAAGTTCTGTCCTTGTTTCAGGGATGATCTGGAGGTTTCCTTGGCTCCTGCGAAAAGGCTTTTGGAAGCTCTCTCTGCCGTGCCATGGTTGATATCCATGGTTGGATTCCTCTCACTTAAAGGGATGAGCAGGGCTACAGTCCGGGCAGGTCTTTCCGAAGCCTGCAGCATCCTCTGGTGGAACTGTAAGGAAGGGATATCCAGCCAGGGAAAACACACGAGGATGTTTCATTGGGGGGCTCCAAAATATCCCCCAGCTTTGCTGGGAAGAACCAAAATCGCCAAGGCCCCAGCGCTGCTTCCCGTTGTGCTCTGCGATTTGGGGACATTTCCATCCCTTGCTTTGCTAGAGATGTCCTGGCTGACATCAAGCCACAAACACCCAATGGATCAGGAGTAGAACCTGACTGGCAGAGCTGACTCCCAATTTTTCCTCTTCTCCCAGTTTTAGTCACTACGATCAAAGCCCAAGGTATTTCTCCACTTTCAACCAAGGGAAGTGCTCAGATAAAATCTGAGTTCCCAGGCTCCAATTCTTTCCTGGATTTTGTTGTTTTGGCATAACAGGTTGCTATATTTTGCCATCCCTATGCCTAGGATTCTTCATCCACCACATGACACCTGGGACTAGCATCTCCCACAGCTGCCTCCCACATGTTTCATCCCTCTTGTTGAAATTCCAAAATTAGGGATTGGGAAAGAGCAGCTATGATGCTCTTCCTTCTCTCTCCCCACAGGAGAGACATGGAGAATTCCATGGGTTCTAAGGAGCCGCTGAAGTGCATCAGAGCACCTAGAACATTTGGAGAATCAAGTGAATCTCCTGGGAAATAAAACTGGTGGCAAAGAGCCCAGTAGAATCCAGCCTTGGGAAAATCCCTCCTGGGATGGACACACAGATACAGCCCAACAGTGTACACAGAAATTCCCTCCATCCTTGTGGAATCCAGACTAAATTGGCCGGGAGCTTCCCAACTCCTCTGGGTGAGAGCTGCCAAGCATGCCAGTTTTCTGATAAAGGAAAAGCAAACACCATTCACTCATATGAAGATACAGGAATATTATCCTGACATTTTCAACACGGATCACTCATATTGCTGCTTGTTCTTCCCGCTCTGAGAGCTGTGTCTGGACAATAGAAACATTCCCTGGCTACAAACAAAATAATCAGTATTGAAAACATGGATAACACAAATGTCTGCCTTTCCTGATTTACTTTTATATGAAGGAATTTATTTCACATTTCCTCAGAGAATTACAGTCATCCAACATGTTTACAAGCTGTTAAAATGTAAAGATTTTAAAACCTGCACTTAAGTGGGGAAAAAAAATTCTTCAAAGGAGGAATTCATCTTGGAAAAAAGATTAGAAGTGCTTGGCCGCCCACTTTTAAATTATTTTATGTGATAAAAGACAAGAATATGGGATCATCAGTGGGAATAAACAAGGAAATCCTGTGCTTCTCCTAGATCCCAGATTTACCCCGTTAAAAGTTCAGAGCTTTATACTGGCTTATATAAACACCTCTCTGAACTCTGGCACTGATATCCCAGTATCGACAGTGGATATCCCAGTATCCAGTATCCACACTGGGAGAGACTGAGGAGCTGCCACAAACTGCGTGGTAATTAAAGCACCCGAGGACACGCATCACTGAGGTAATTTAACCTCATAAAACCCAGCTTTTTGAAAGCGTGAAAACAAATTGTCTTCAAAATGGGTAGTTTTGGGGATGTGTTGTGGGTCTTTGTTGGGTTTTTGTTTGTTTGTTTTTGGGTTTGTTGTGGTTTTTTGGTTTTGTGTAGTTTTGTTTTCGTTTTTGTTTTTGTTTTGCGGATTCGGGCCGATTTAAGGTGGAGTTTAGAGGGTTTTTTCCCCAGTTCTGTGGGAATGCCCTTCCCACACTCGAAATGTCGGCGGTCCTAGGACGTTGAGGCTGCGGCCACTATGGCGCTTTCGGGCGGGAAGCGGCGACGGAGTAAGGGTAGGGCGGGCCGGGACCGGGAGGGACCCTCGTGATGGAGCCCAGGAGCACTAGCAATCGTCCCCGGGAGCGGCGGGAGCGATCTCGGCTGCTCCTGCCTGGCGGGAGGCGATTCCCGGCTGTTGCCGACTCCGGAAGGGCATAGGTGACCCCTCATGTCCCGGCGCGCTGAGCCTCTAGCTTATGCGAAGCGCTGGGATAAACATTCCCTATCTCTGCTTTCCTCGCAGCAACTCCCAGATATCTGCGCACGGATACAGATCTTGTTGCTGCATTCAAATCCAGAAGATGATTCCGGCTGTGCCAGTGGCACGAGCAGCAACACGGCATTCCCAGAAGATGGTGAGCGTTGGTGCTGTGCCAGCCTTGTATTCCTCGGNCCCTTTTTTTTTGTGGAGCATAAATGAGGATTTTCCTGAAGAATAAATGGAGATTGGGGGGATAAATGTAGATTGATCCTGGACGATAAATAGGGATACTCTGGAGCATAAATGGACATTTTCAAGTGGATAAAATAGAAATTTTTCTGGCAGGTAAATGGAGATTATAAAAATATATAAATATGAATATTTTCTCAGAGATTCAGGCCACTGTTGGGCTTTATTTTTAAAAGGAATGGTACCAGTTCCATTGCACTGATTCCAATTCCTCATCAGGAACTCCATAACTGATTTGAAATATGGTTTGAGTTTTGCATCAGTTCTGATGCAATTAAAGTGTCTTTGCAAATAATCTCTTGGATTAATTATGCTTTCTGCAAATTGTGCACACGAGTGCACATTTTTAAATTATTTATTCCCAAATTGCAAGGGAAAAAGCTGGAAAGAAGTTACAAACAAACCCATAAAATGGGGGGGAAATGGGGTTTTCGTTTAAATCCTTGGAGTGAGTGTTTAGGAGACTTAATGATTCAACAGGACTTCGAAAAACTAAAGATCAGCTTCCAAATGGGAACAGAAAATACAAATCTTGGGGTTTTTTCTGAAGGAAAAAATGGTGGGAATTGATGGATTTGTGGAAAGGTGCTTCAGTTGCTGGGGGGGTTTAATCCAGAAGCAGCTGAACTTGGAGATGATCTTGAAATTTATCTCTCCCATCTGGCTCCGGCTCCAGCTCTGTGTCAGATCCTGGTGTTAGAGGAGTTCCCATAGGAGCAGGGATCGAGATCTTATCGCAGATGGGAATCTCAAAAAGGAGCAGCAGGAAATTAGCACGTGCTGCTTTCATTGATTTTTCTAAGCACTGCTCACAAACCAGGATTTCCTGCTGGAAAACACAGAGGCAGCAGATGGGCTGGAAGCTCCTGTGGATTTTGGAGCTGAAGCTCTGGATCTGCACTGCTTCCAGTCTGCTGGGGTTGTGTCTCCACATGGGAATAGTTGGCCAGGTGTTGTCTTGGGAGCGTTGCAAAGATCCTGGCTGGCTGTGGGAATTACCCAGTAGGAATATGGATGTGAGCAATCCTTTTCCAATGGAATTTAGGAAACACTCTTTTGTCCATATTCTCTCAACTTCCTGCTCCTGGGAGATGGTTTAGTTCATGTGCTGGTGATCCATCAAAGATTGGAGGTATTTTCCAGTCTCAGTGGTTCTACAATTCCACCTGTGAAGGCTGAACAAGGAATTAGGGCATGGAATTTCACTGGGCTTTCCCTGCCATGCTTGAATGGAGAGATAGGAAGAATCATTGCAATGTTTTTCTGTTTCTTCTGGCAGAATGGAGAAGAAGAAAATCCTGATGAAGTCCAAGGCTGCTGCTCCCAACCTCCTGAGGGCTCTGCATTCCCTGTACCAGCTAGGGCACCTCTGCAACGTGACAGTCCTCACCCAACACCTGGGAATTCAGGAGGAATTCCTGGCTCACAAAGTCGTCCTGGCAGCTTCCAGCAACTACTTCAAAGGGCTTTTCCTGCACCAGGAGATGCTGGACACCCAGAAGTGCACAGTGACTCTGCAGGACATCTACACCGAAGAGTTCACCTCCTTCTTGGAGTTCGTGTACACAGCAGAGGTGGAGATTGAGGCAGGAAAACTCCAGAGGATGAAGGAAATAGCAGAAAGGCTGGAATGCAAGGATTTGCTTGACATATGTGAGGAAGTGAAGGCAGAGGGTAGGAAGAGCTTGGATATTAGCCTCCACCCAAAAGGGCAGAGGAGTGAAAATAGGGGATCACAGTGGCCTTGTATCCAGCAAGAAGAGAACCCCAGGAATTCTTCCCAGGTTGTGGCAATTCCCATGCAGAGAAAACTTTGGGATAGGCAGAGACATAAGGAGCTTCTGCCGGGCTATGAGCTCATTGGGGGCCAAGCAGGAGGCCTGGAGCAGGAGGGCACAGCTTTTCCAGCCCCAAAATCCAGGCCGGTAAAGCTGCCCAAGTGCAACAAGACACATTCCCCAACCAGACTGAGTGTGGATATCACCAGCCTGGAAAACAAGGATGGCCATACCCTCTGCAGGGGGCAGGAGGGGAAGCGGGAATCCCAGACCTGTCCCTACTGTGACAAGGCCATCACCTCTAAGTGCAGCCTGGCTGTGCACATCCGGACACACACCGGGGACGGGCCCTTTCAGTGCCAGCGCTGCCCCGCCAGCTTTGCCCACAGGGCTGCCTACACCTCCCACATCAGGTACGGCATTCCTGGGAATGTGCCTCCTCGGGATTCCAGGATAAATCATTCCTGGAGTCCTCCCTGCCTTAGTTCCAGAATTCCTTGGATCTGACTCAAAGCGTGTTGAAATAGGGATTTTTCACTTGGCCTTGCACTGCGGATGACTGGATTGAGGTCTCCCAGATGGGGAATTTAGGGAATTTCCCATTGGATTAAAGTGGACTTGTGCAACCAGATTTCTTTGGAATCCTCAGATTTGGGGTTTTAAATAGGAATTTTGTCTCTGTCTCTGGGCATTTAATCTCTGTTTCCTTTGGTTTAAGTCCATAATTTCATGGCCTGGGAGGAAAAGTCTATCCTACATTCCTGGTCAGGTGAAAAATACAGATCTTAATGAACTGAGGCATTTTAATTGTCTTTAATTATCTGGTCCAACTCTTCCCAAAATCTCCCTCTTTTCAGGCTTTCCAAACATGCTGGAAGTTTCTTAAATTGTGCAAGGAACAATTCAAAGGAAAGGACTCTTCCCCTAAGGCCTGAATTGGAACAATTAAACAATTAATAAGTTTCAGTTAAACTTAATTGAAGTTGTGCTCCATTTTTAACAGGAAAATCCATGAGTCTGGGCAAGAGAGGAAACTCCTGCCTGTCTATTGGATGGTGGTTCCACCCACAAATGGCCCAAACCCCACAAGCCGTGACAAAGATCCCGATGGAGAGACTTGGGATGGGACACCAGAAACCTCAGGGTGTGAGGAAGATCCCAGGAATTCATCCATTGCTGAAGCAGAAAGGAGCAAGAGGCAAGAAGAATCACAGGAAGCTGAAGGAGAGAAAGAAGATGAAGATGGAATGACTGTGAAGGGTGAGGAACAGAGAGACTATGACAGGGGATACTCAGAATTTGAAGGAAGCAGGGACAACGAGGAATGTTCAGAGGAGGAGGAGGATGAAGCCTCAACAGAGAAGGACAGCAAAGAACCTGAACCAGGGTTTAAACTAAAGAAGGCCAGTAAAAGTGTGGCCAGGAAGAAATCCATCTACATGATCCACTGCTCCAAGTGACAGGAGCAGTTTGTTTCCTGGAAAAAATACGTGGATCACTGCTGGGATGTCCACCAGAGCCTGCCTGGCAAGGCGTACCGGTGCGAGGTGTGCAGCAAGGCCTTCGCCAGCTACACCAGCTGGAAGGAGCACTGCACCTGTGTGCACAGTGAGGAGAGAAGGTTCTCCTGTAGCCTCTACCAGGCCACCTTCAAGAGGAAGCGGGATGTGAGGGCTCATTCCAGGCAGAAGCATGAGGGCAGGGCCAAGCGGCCACTGTGCTCTGTGTGTGGCAAGATCATGAGCTCCTGCATGGCACTGGCGTTCCACATGCAGATGCACACCGGCGAGAAGCCCTACAAGTGTGGTGTGTGTCACTCCAGGTTTGCTCAGCCTTCCCAGCTCAAGATCCATACCAGGTCAGATTCCAGCCATGCCCATTCCTTGCCCCTTAGAGCAGGAATGCGAGGATATCAGGTTCAGTGGGATCCATGATTAATACCCTTACACAAAGGCTTTGGCTCCATGTTGCATTTCCTGTGGTCGGGATTTTGACTCGGAAATCCCTGTCCAAACTTGCAAGGAATATCCGTCATTTGGGACAGGCTCTAAAATCCCACGATAGCCCTCAGTAATGAAGAGTGAATCAGGGGTCCTGAAGAAACAGATCCTGAGCTGTGCTCGCTCTTGGAGCAAGGAATTGCCATGGGATTTCATCTCCATGTGCAACTCCAAATCCATGCTGCTCAGCTGGAGCTTGACGGGATAAGTTGCTCCCTGGTGTCTGTGTGGATGTGCCCTTTCCCAGGAGAGGGTGAATCATCCTGTGGAATTTCCCATCTTTCTCTGGAGCAAGATGGATGATAATCCTTTGTCCTGACAGCTCAAAATCAGGAATGATTTTGGACATCATCCTGTTTGGGTTGGAATAAGTTAAGGCCAAACATTAGGCTCAGATTTTTCCGAGTCTCTGTCATTTTCCGTCATTTTTCCTTCTTTCTCCTTTCCCATGCTGTGAGCTGTCTGGGAAGAAAGGTTTTTGTATGGCCTGAAAGTGAGGAAAAGGTAAATTTTAAATGGGAATTTTATTCCTGGAGTACAGTACCTGTACCTGGAAACACTCGGTTTTCTGAGGGAGCAGAATTTCCTTTTCCCACTACATTTAAAACCCAAATATAGTTTCAAATCCAATATTTTAGGGATCAAGACCTAATTAATTAATAATCTTTGGTGTTTTCTCTCCATTAGATCCCACACTGGGGAGAAGCCCTACATTTGTGAGGACTGTGGCACTTCCTTTGCAGACAAAGGAAAACTCACCAGCCACAAAAGGACACACACAGGTGGGAATTAAATATTCCAGGTGGTTTCCACATCCCTTTCCTGTTTTATTGCTGAGATATAAAATAAATCCCCTTTTTTTTTTT
>VWZP01008977.1:138959-263636 GCA_013396995.1 Dicaeum eximium | reverse complement strand
GGTACTAGGAAGGAATTCATAGGGATAGAAGCACTTTTAGCCTGGAGAAAAGGAGACTCTGGAGGGACTTCATTGCTTTCCATAATTCCCTGACAGGAGCCAGGGGGAATTTGGGCTCTGCTCCCAAGGAACAAGTGATAGGATGAGAGGAATGTCCTGAAGTGGTGCCAGGGGAGGTTCAGGTTGGATATCAGGAAGAATTCCTTCATGGAAAGGGTTATCAGGCATTGGAATGGGATGGAGTCCCCATGCCTCGATGTTCTCAGGGGACAGCTGGATTGTCGCGCTGGTTGCCAAGGTGGGGATCAAGCACAGGCTGGACTCAACGACCTTGGATGTCTTTTCCAGCCTGGGTTCTGTGATTTGCAGACCAGCTCTGAAGGACAAAATTCTCCTAGGAGAATTCCCGGTGTCTGGTTTCTCTTCCCTCAGGAGAGCAGCTCTTCAGATGTGACATGTGCGGGAAGCACTTTGCCACCAACGAGTACCTGAAGTGCCACAAGCGCTGTCACCTGGGAGCCAAACCCTACAGGTGTGAAGTTTGTGGGAAAGCCTTTGGACTCAGAGCCTCCCTGGCCCAGCAGAGCAATGTCCATGCAGGTAATTCCAAGGCTGGGAAAGGAATGGTGGCATTGTGGTACTTCCCAGTGTGGATGGGGACATTTCATCCCATGCTGAGTTAGGGGATTCCTTAATCACTGAGGTTGGAAAAGAGCTCCAAGGTCATTGAATCCAAGCTGTGCCAAATCCCCACCTTGTCACCAGCCCAGAGCACTGAGTGCCACGTCCAGGCATTCCTTGGACACCTCCAAGGATGGAAATTCCATTGGGTAGCAGGGTTCATCCTGACCCTGGCTCATGCGAGCGTTGAATGGTACCTAAAAAACTGAGGCCTGGATTGTGCAGCTGAAGGAATTTGGAGTAGAGGACGGCTGTAGCCTTGGCAGGTATTGGGAAATATTTATCATGGAATGGTTGGGATGGGAAGGGACCTTAGGGATCATCTCATTCCACCCCCTGTCATGGACACCTTCTACTCTCCTAGGTTGCTCCAAGCCCCATTCAGCCTTGGACACTTCCAGGGAAGGGGCCGAAGAGCCAGCTGCTCTCTCCTAAGTGCTCCTAACCCTGTGTTTGCTGGGACTGTTATTCCCAGAGACCCGTCCCTATTTCTGTGAGCAGTGTGGGAAGGCCTTCACGCAGCAGGGAGCTCTGCAGCGACACCAGCGCATCCACACCGGAGAGAAGCCCTACAAGTGCCGGGCCTGCGAGAGGACCTTCACCAACATGTCCACCCTGCGCCGACATGTGGTGGTAGGACATCCCATGGGATCTTCCCCATCCTCAATGCCACGTCCTGGGTGCCAATGTCACCCTGGCAGTGGGAATTTCCAGCCATCAAGAGGGATTGTCCTATGGATGAGTTTCAGGGCAGGGTGGTGAGCCGCCATCTTAAAATCTGTTCCTGAACTTTGTGGGATTTTGTTCCCATGGCATAGCAGCTCCCACTGCTGGCTGCCAATCCAGTCATCTCCCAGTCCTAGGGGAAGAGTCATCATCCCTGGAAGTGACTGGATACAGCATTTCCTGAAGGTCATAATCTCTGAGATAGTTTCCTAAAAGATTCCATAAAAATGTTTGAGGAAGAACTCGGGATTTTAGATTTTTTATGGATTAACTGCAGAGTCTCCAATGCTTTAACCCTCATTCCAGCCTCATAACATGATTCTTTATCCAACCTTGTGCCACACATTAACAGGAATTCACACATTCCCAGCATTCCACTGAAAAACACTCAGCTCAGCTCTTCCCAGAGACCTCCAGGTCCTGGAAGTGACAGCACAGACAGAACAGGAGGTTCCCTTCCAACTCCAAGTCAATGTTTTGCCTGTGTGCTGAAATTCCAGCTGGTTTTGGAAGCATTCCATGGCAGCAGAGCAAGAAATTCAGCACAGATTTGGCAAAAGAGCCTTGTTTGTGTTTGAGTTGAGACTTGGAGCGCAGGATTGTGGAGTTATCCCAAAATCGTTGGATTTTGCTCCGAATGAAGTTAAATATTTGGCAGTTAAAAATCAGATCTAATTGATTTGCTGTCCCGCTCCCTTTTTTTTCTCAGATCCATGATCGGAATGCTCACTGGAGAAGCTTCGTGATCGACCTCACACAAAAAAAAATACCATAATTGGTCCAAAATAGAGACTTTAGTGGAAGCGCATCCGGGAGGAGATCCCATGCCGGAAGTTTGGTCGGTTGGCCACGGCAAACTTTATAAACCAGGAAGTGCTAAAGCAGCGGCAGCACACGTGACACCTGAGCTTGGGGGCACCAGGGACATTGACCCCTCCCTTTTGTACTTAGAAAGTCAGTTTTAGCCCCAAAAACGGCCGGTTGGAGGCAGAATTGTCAGGTGGGAATTATCCTTTGGAATGCAGGGAATCATTCCCAGTAGTCACTGCAGCTGCCTCAGGAGCTGCATTGGAGGTGGTAAAGGAGTAATTTCTCATGAGGGCATTTATTCCTCTGAAATGTTTGCATCTGTCCAGAGGTTTATTTTCCAAAGCTGTGGGAGCATCCTATTGGGAATGGGCAGGGCAGGGTGTGTGTTTATACAAACACAGCGCGGTGCCGCCGCTGTCAATCACCAATTCCGCCTTTAATAAAGCTGTCAGTGCCGCCCAGCCCGTCCCTCCTTCATTCGCCCGGATTTCCCAGGGGAAAACGCCGGGATTTGGAAATGGCAAAGCCGGGGGCGGGGTAGGCCGCGTTGCCTGGCAACGACCGGCGCTCCTTGAGGCGTCACTTCCGGTGCACCTCTGCCGGGGTCGTGGCGCGTCAGCGCTTCCGGCCGCGCCCGGGGCTGAGCTGGAGCAGCGGCCGGGAACGGATTAGGAACAAACCGAGAGCGGGCTGGGAACGGACCGGCAGCCGTGAGTGCGGGAGCCTTGATGGGCTGGTCCTGCCGCCTTCTTTTTCTCCCCTCTTTCTTCCTTATGCCTCCCCTTTCCTCCTCTTTTCCCCCCCTTTTTCCCCTCCTCTTTTCTCCCCCTTCTTTTCCCCTCCCTTTTCCTCCCCTTTCCTCTCCCCTTTTTTCCCCCCGTCTTTTCCCCCACCCTAGCATTCCCATGTGATCCAGGGTCCTTTGTAAATGGGTTTGGAAGTGGGCACTGTGGGGTTCTCCATGACTTCAGCAGCAACTGCCTGGGAATCCTCTCCCCATTCCCCTTAGGGCTGGAGCTTTTTGCCTCTTTCCAGCCAGTTTTGCCTCTGAAAGGGGAGATATTCCTGGGAAATGGATAGTGCTGAAATGGAATGAGAGGAGTAGTTGAGAAATAACACAAGAAGTAGTTAAAATCATTTTATTGGGGTAAAGAAGTGCCGTTTTTGTACCACTGATTGTTTATAAAGCATTGGGTGAAACATCACTTAATTCCCAAGACATGGAAGGAAATTCTTCAGATTCTGGTAGGAACAGGGTTAGACTCAACAGATTCCTCAGAGCACCTTTAAATCCATAGAAATCTGGTTTATTCTGAGGTTAGACATTTGGGAAAACACCCCAAAACTTCTGCTCTTTTACAAGCTTTGGAGCAGCTTCAAACATTCCTGAGAAATAGGGCCCAATGGAAGGTTGGAAATGAGCCTTCAAAGTGTGCAGGTTGTGAGTCCATTTTGAGGAACTCCCATCATTTTTGGGATTTTCAGTCTGTGAATACAATTATCCATCACATAAGAGCTTGGAATTTTATATGGAAAGCATTTTCAGGTGGGTTTTTAGGACTGCAGTTAACTTTTGTTTAATCTTGCTTTCCTTTTATTATTGGTTGCTGAGGCCAGGAATCATTCCTTAATTCCAGGTGACTTAACTTGAATCCAGCTCTGTTTGCATCATCCC
This sequence comes from Dicaeum eximium, assembly GCA_013396995.1. Taxonomy (NCBI): domain Eukaryota; kingdom Metazoa; phylum Chordata; class Aves; order Passeriformes; family Dicaeidae; genus Dicaeum; species Dicaeum eximium. Next base: position 259,744 of record VWZP01008977.1, on the reverse strand, counting down.
TATCCCAGCTTCTGACAGCCTGAAGGGTTTCATAGAAAATTAGGGTTGGGATTTAAGCTCAAATTCACTTCATGGTTTTGTTGAGGAGTTGGAGATTGGTCCAAGGTTGGATTAAATTACCTCAAAGCTCTTTCCAACCCCAGTGATTGTACGAAACTCCAACCCCAGCCGCCGCAAACCTGCGGAATTCCGCTGGCTGACATGGGATCTCGTTAGCAGGGAGAAGAAAGATGGAAAGCAATCCTGTTCTGCTGGAATCCAAGTCCTCCCCCATAAACCTGCTGAACGAGATGCAGCAGCTGCGGCTGCTGGGCCACCTGTGCGACGTCACGGTCAGCGTGGAGTACCAGGGTGTCCGCGCTGAGTTCCCAGCACACAAGGCTGTGCTGGCCGCCACCAGCAAGTTCTTCAAGGAGGTTTTCCTCAACGAGAAACCCGTAGATGGCCCCTGCAGCAACGTGTTCCTCAACGAGGTGCAGGTGGTGGATTTTGCCTCCTTCCTGGAGTTCGTGTACACAGCGCGTGTGGAGGTGGAGGAAGACAGGGTGCAGCGCATGCTGGAGATCGCTGAGAAGCTCAAGTGCCTGGATCTCTCCGAGACCTGCTTCCAGCTGAAGAAGCAGATGCTGGAATCTGTGCTGCTGGAGCTGCAGAACTTCTCAGAGTCGCAGAATTCTGAGGAGGAAAGTGCCGCCTGCCCGAGCATTGCACCCATAGCAGAGGCTGAGCAGAACCCTCCGGATTCTTCCATAGCCATGCCTGGCCGTGGAGCATCTCCTGAGGGGCCAGCTGCCAAATCCAAGGAGAAGGACAGAAAGAAGGAAGTGCTGAAGGCTCCTTTCGCCAAGATCCGCAGGGCGAGCGGGCGGCTGGCTGGCAGGAAGGTGTTCGTGGAGATCCCGAAGAAAAAATATACCCGGAGGCTGCGGGAGCAGCAGTGGAACGCTGAGGAGGGAAAGCAGCCTGAGGATGAGGAGAGGGAGCAGGAGCAGGAGGAGAACTCTGGCAAACCTGAGGGGACCTCCCCAGAAAGCCTCCCCAAAGGCGAGGAGGACAAAAAGAAGCGTGGCGGCGCCTTCAAGTGCGGCACATGCCAGAAAGAGTTCCTGTACGAGAAGAGCTTCCTGAAGCACATCCAGCAGAGCCATGGGATCACCTCGGCACTGGAGTTCCGCTGTGAGACGTGCGCACAGACCTTTGCCAACCGCTGCAACCTGCGCAGCCACCAGCGGCACGTGCACAGCACCGAGCGCCGCTTCCCTTGCGAGCTCTGCGCCAAGCGCTTCAAGAGGAAGAAGGACGTCAAGAGGCATGTCCTGCAGGTGCACGAGGGTGGTGGGGAGCGCCACCAGTGCCACCAGTGCGGCAAGGGGCTCAGCTCCAGGACAGCCCTGCGGCTCCACGAGAGGACACATACGGGACACAAGCCCTACAGCTGTCCCGAGTGCGAGGCCAAGTTCTCCCAGCCTTCGGCGCTGAAAACCCACATGAGGTAGGAGCAGCTTTCCCTGCACTCAGGGTGCAGCCTTCAGAGCTTCCCAAATCCCGGTTTTCTCTTTCAGGACCTCCCACATCCCTGTTTTGTCCTGATATGGGGTTCAGCCCTCAGGGCCTCCCAAATTTCTGTTTTCTCTTCATATCCTGCATGGGCCAGGCCTGTGCTGTGGAGAAATCCAGGTGGGATTCCTCCAGCACATCCTTAGACTCAATACAAAGACAAGTGTGGAAATATTTGAGAAGGATTTGGAAGGGTTTTCAATGGGAAAAAGCCAAATTTGGGGGCGAAGCAGGGAAAACAATGGATCTGGGAATAGGAGGAGGTGGCGCGTCACCAGTGTCACCCACACAGAGCTGATCCAGCACCCACTGGGTTTTATCAATCCCAGGGTGTTTTTATCAGGAGAAAAAAATAATCTCTGAGGGTTTTTAACCTGATTTTATCAGTTATTTTATCTGTCTTGGGCCAGAGACATTTTTATGAGGGAAAAAATCCTCTCTGAGGGTTTAAACCTGATTATTTTCCATTCCCAGAGCCCTTTCAGGAATTTTGGAAACTGGAAGCTCAACGCTGCCTTAATTTGGGTGTGGTGGCAGCCAGTGGTGGGGATTTCTCATCCTTTGGCATATATTTTGCCATGTGGATGTGCCTTTCCAGGAAAAGCAGCCATCCCAACCCCCTGATAAGCTTTCCCTCACATCCCAAAGGATTTGGCGCCACAATCTGGAGAGAATTTTCTAAATTTGGCTGTGTTTCATCTTGAAAAATTCACTTTTACTGTAACATTTTTGGATGTGGGTGTTGATCCAGCAGTAAGGATCAACGGGAATGAGGGAAAGGCTCATCCTGGAGTTTGAACATTCCTTTTCCCTTTGCAGGATCCACACAGGGGAGAAGCCCTTTGTGTGTGATGAGTGTGGGGCCCGCTTCACCCAGAACCACATGCTTATCTACCACAGGCGCTGCCACACAGGTGAGACTGGAAAACTGGGAAAATCCAATCCCCAACATTCCGGGGAAAACGTTCCCTGCAGAAAGTGCTGCTTTTTGTCCTCATTTTTATGGATAAAATGAGATATTGTCGTCTCTTAGGTGGGATTTGCCTGAGAAAGGTTCCAAAGGATATCCTGTGATTTGAAGCTGAGGGAGGGTTGATTTAAATTGGATTTTGGGAAGAAATTCCTCCCTGTGAGAGTGGTGAGGCCCTGGAACAGTTTTCCTAAAGAAGCTGTGGATTCCCCATCTCTGGAATTGTTCCAGGCCAAGTTGGGAGTGGCTTGGAGCAACCTGGGACAGGGGAAGGTGTCCCTGCCGTGGAGTGGTTTGGAACTGGGTGACCTTTAAATAATACCACAGTGAAGACATGCTCTGGAATTTCTGTGGGATATTTAAGAGCATTCCCAAAGCTCTGCTGGTTTAATCCTCCTTTTCCTCCTTTTTTAGGGGAAAGGCCTTTCATGTGTGAAACCTGTGGGAAGAGCTTTGCCTCTAAGGAATACTTGAAACACCACAACAGGATCCACACGGGATCCAAGCCCTTCAAGTGTGAGGTTTGCTTCCGGACCTTTGCCCAGCGGAATTCCCTGTACCAGCATATCAAAGTCCACACAGGTAGGATGTATCCCTTTTCTTGGATACAGGTAGGACGTGTTCGTTTTCTTGGATACACACCCCTCACCACTGCAATATTCCAGCAAGGAATTCTCAGCCAGATTTTTCCCCGTGTGCACTGCTTGATGTGTCATGTTTTCCCCTTCTCCCACTAGTTCTGAGTGACAGCAATTCCCTGGAATGCTTCCACAGGCTGTGGATATACCTTAATAACCTGCCAGGATCATTGGTGATGGAGAGCTCTGATTTAGCTCCGAAGGTTTATCCAAGGAAGGAGGAAAATGGGATCTGTTTCCAAACAGGGAGTTAGTGGTGTGTTCAGTGATCCCAAGGCTGGGAATGGCTATGGGGTTCTTGATCAGTGAAGAGTGAATAAGAGGGAGGAATACTTGGATTCTGGGCAGGACTTGAGTCTTTAATGGAAAATCCATGGAAAATCTGTGGAAAAATTGAGTGACAGCACAGCTTTATGGCGCTGGGGGGAACCTGCTGCCTCCAGATGGGTTGCAATGTGACAACATTTGTACTACCAGGATGTTTTCCCTGACCATTCCCTGCCAGCCACGGGTTGCTGGGCATTCCTGAGGCACAGCAGCTCTGCTCTGCCTGCATTCCCAGCCTGTCTCCTATGCCACATTCCCAGGGGAACGGCCGTACTGCTGTGACCAGTGTGGGAAGCAGTTCACACAGCTGAATGCGCTGCAGCGACACCACCGCATCCACACCGGCGAGAAGCCATTCATGTGCAACGCCTGCAGCAGGACCTTCACTGACAAATCCACGCTGCGCCGGCACACCTCGGTATGATCCTGCAATCCTGGCCTGTTGGGAGCACATTCCAGCAGCTGGCAGCTCAGCACTGTCACTCCTCCTCGGAGCCACATTCTGTGGACTGACGGGTCAAGCCCGTCAAGGACTTCCAGTTCAAACTGATGGAAGTTGGGGTTAGGTGGGATGTTAGGAAGGAATTCTTCACTGGGAGGTTGGGAAGGCCCTGGCACAGTTTTCCCAGAAAATCTGTGGATGCTGCATTCTTGGAATTGTTCAAAACCAGGGTGGACAGGGCTTGGAATAACCTGAGATAGGGAAAGGTGTCCCTGTCCATGGCAGGGGGTGGGACTCGATCATCTTTACGGTCCCTTCCAACACAAACTATACCATGACTCCAAAACAAAAACTTTTTCTACCAACATCAAATACAAGCTTGATCCAAACTTTTCCTTGTCATCCCATATCCAGCCTTCTCTTTCCTGGTTATTCCTTTGCAGATCCATGATAAAAACACCCCCTGGAAGTCCTTCCTTGTCATCGTGGAAGGAGCCACAAAGAACGATGAGGGGCACAAAACAGAGCTTCCCGACGAGGAATATGAGGTGTCCCCCAAAATCCCAGAAAAGCTGCTGTCCTTCCCAGAGAACAGCCCCTACCAGGGCCTGGCAGCAGTCCCAGGAAGCAGGAATTCCAGCACGGACTGTAAGGCCTCTGGAGCACAGGAGTCCCTTCTGGGAGAACTCACCATGCTCCACACGCAGACAGACTCTGGGCAGCCTCAGCTCCATGCTTTGGTGAACATGGAATAATTCAGAATTGCCTTCTGCTCCTTAGGCTGCATGCCTTGTACAGTCGTTGGTCTGAGGGAGGCTAGTGCTGGGAAACTGGGAAAGAGTGGATTTCCAGCTTTACTCTGGAAATTCCTGCCCCAGCTCCATCTCCTGATGGTCAGGCAGGGTGGCACCACACCAGGGAATTTGTGGGAGTTGATTCCCTGGGAATTCAGGGGGTGGCTGAGATACCTTGGTGGTCAGGTTTGTTTTCCAAGGAATTCAATCCCACATGGACAATCAGGAGAACCGATGTTTCTCCATGACATTAGCTGCATTTTCCCCAGTGGAATTGCATTCAGGAAAAGTCTGGCTAAATTTGCTTTTCACAAAACGTTAGTTTCTCTCTGCTTTTGCCAAAGATCCCAAAGAGTGGGAACCGCTTTGGAGTTATGTTCCAAGAGTTTGGAATCTCTGAGCAGCAAAAAGGGGCAGGTTGCAGCCAAGTGCTACTTCCTTGGTTTTACAATTCCATGGAAACTGGAGCAGTCTGGCACTTGGATCCTGTCAGTTCTCACCTTCCAGCTGCTCCAGCTCCCATGGAATTGGGCACTTAGGAGACCAAAACATCTCCTAGAATAAAGTCTGTGAAAATGAGCTGTGCTGGAAAGGGCTCAGTTCAGAGGCTTTTCCTGCTCCCTTTTAGTAGAATAGGATTTGGCCCATTACCCCTGGGCAGGGAAGGAGCCTTGGAGTATTGTCTAGCTGGGCTGACTCCTGTTTTTTCACATCAGTGACACACTGTAATGGTTTAATGCTTCAAACCTTGGGCTGGGCTTCCCAGTGTAAAACCCCACAGCTTTTCCCATTCCTTTTCCCATTTCTTTGCCTGTTCTGTAGTATTCCCACAGCAATTCCTCAGCTGAAGCTGTGAGCAGAACTTTGGGAAAGGTAAGCACAATCCAGCCTGGTGAGATACAGCAATAAAGACCCCCCGCACACCTGTGGCACAGAGCTATTTTTTGGGATAAAGGGATGGCAGAGGCGTTCTTACGGAATTCTAAGCTAGAAAAAAGGGAATTTTTGTACCAGAGGACATTTCCAAGAGGTTATATTTGAGATATTCCTGCTGGGGCTCAGTTATTCCTAATGGAGGGAAGGGGGTTGTAGATATATTTAAAGGCTGAGCACTTGGATCTGGAGCCAGGGAATGTTTTGTGCTCTGGAACATATGGAAGTGAGTTACTTGTTTGAGCTGTTCCTATTAAAATATGGAATATGGAGACCTCCCAGTGACTCAGTCATATCGAGTGGGACACTGAGATATTCACAGGCTTGGAAAGTTCACATGGAGAAGGTTCCCTGGAAACCTCAGAAGGAGCCTACAAGGAAAAGTGGGAGGGATTCTTCATCAGGAATTATAGTGACAGGACAAGAGGGAGGGAATGGCTTCCCAGTGACAGAGGGAGAATTCAGGTGGGAGACTGGGAAGGAATTGTTTCCTGTGAGGGTGGGGAGGCCCTGGAAGAGTTTTCCCAGAGAATCTGTGGCAGCCCCTGGAAGCGTTCAAGGGGCTTGGAGCAGGCTGGGATAGTGGAAGGTGTCCTTGGAACAGGATGAGCTTTAAGGTCCCTTCCTACCCAAACCATTTCATGATTCCAAACAGGAACTGAAGGAATCACACCCCCTCCCAGCCTCCATCATTCCACCATGCTCCAGCCTTTTGAGAAGAACCATTTCTCCCTCCTCCCATCCATGATTTTCACTTTATTAATGTACAGAGTCACACCAAGCATGATATTCTTGCTAAGGCTATTTCCTTAAATAATTTTTCCGAGTAGAGAGTGACGGAAGTGGGGTGGGAGTACAGCGGGAGTGGCAGAATTGTCACCTGGGAACCGTCACAATTCACCATGGATACAGCGGAGGACATGCTAGAGCTACTCACACACAACTACCAGGTGTATGGATGGAGTAACAGCCTTCCTGCTCCTCCTGTCCTACTACACCGACACAGGAACAGCAACAGAACCAAAAAAACACTGGGAAAAATGGAGCCTCCCAAGCTGTGCTTCCCCTCATCCCAGCTCCCAGAGTGCTGGACACCAGACAAAGCCATTCCTAAGGGTGGGACTAGATTAACTCCATATGCTTCCAAGCCTGGAGCTGGGAGATCCTCCCCCCCACTGCCTCCCAATCCCAGGCTTTTCCATCTGTTTGGGATGTTTGAGATGAACGCAAGGACCTGTGAGAAATAAAGAGATCGGGAAGGGTGGGAAAACCAAACCAAGAAGAATTTGGCATGGATCAGGATTTTTGGTTTTCAGAACTTTAGAGCCCAACAGGCGAAGCTCTATCCAAAGCCCAACATTCCAACCTGACTTTTTCCACAGGAAAGAGGGGCTGGGGCTGCCTGGAGCCTCCGAACAGCCTTTAATTAATGACTTCACTCTTCCCAAAGAGTGACAAATTGCACAAGCTCCTGACATCTCTGACACATCCTTGAAAAACCAGGCAGTTCAATTCTCTCTTCTTAACACATCCATCAATTCCTGCAGGAATTTTTCAACTTTTCCCAAGACAGCTGTGTCCCCCTACCACCCGAATTCCAACAAGATTCCTGTGGGATCAACACCCCCAGCTGAGGGGTCAGAATTTAGGGATTGTGCCCGGCACATGCAGAGGGCAAGGTAAAAAAATAGATCCTTCCTCAGGTGGAATTATTTGGGAAGTGGAGGGATGGGATGCACCCCAACTAAAGTGGAAAATCAATCCAAGAAAGATGGAAACCAACCAGGACTTAGGGCCAACACTGATCCTGGGGCTCATGGAATGCCTTTGGCATGGTGGGGGTATGCAGGATATTCCCAACTCCAAAAGCCTCTGGCTAGCACTACTTCCCAGACCTCCAAATCCAAGTGTATCCAACACTTGAGAACAGGAAAATGGGAACACAATGGGCTGGAAGCGCTTATTGGTACTGTGCTGGCCTGGATGGAATATTTACATGCTGGAATCAACGGAACAGCAGGAAAACCGGGAACTGCAAGTGCAGGCACCAGGACGAGCGGGACCAAACCCGAGGAGGAGGAGGAATTCCACTCCAAGGGCTTCTACCACCTGGCATCCACTTGGAGCATCACCACAGAGCGGGGGCTAAAGAAACACAGTGAGCCATGGGAGTGGGAAGCAACAAAAGAAAGCGCGGAATTGGGTCGGGAATTCCCGAAAAGTCCTCGACTGGAGGTGGGAAGGGCCCGCGGGCATCACTTGAGGTCGCCATCGCCCTCACCCTGGATGGTTTTCTTGATGCGCAGCAGCATTGTGGTGAGCCACTGATCCAGCCGCGAGATGGAGTCAAATTCCTTCACCTGGCACCGGCAAAAACGTCGATCAGGGATTGGGCAGGAAAGGGAATGAGGCAGGAATGCGGCAGGGATGGGAAGTGGGAGTGGCACGCACTGGCTCATCCTGGGAATAAAGGGGAGGGAAAAAGGAGAGAAAAGGGAGGGGGGGAATGCAAAGAAGGACAATAAAGTGAAAAGGGGGGGAAAAACAGGGGAAAGGGGGAAAACCAAAGGGAAAGGGAGGGGAAAATAAGGGAAAAAGAGAAAAAAGGGGAAACAAAGACAAAGGGGAAGCAAGGGCAAAGGTGAAACAAGGGCAAAAGCAAAACAAGGGGAAGGGGGAAAAAAGGAAAGGGTAGAAAAGGGGAAGAGAGGATAAAGGGGAAGAAGAAGAAAAGAGGAAGAGGGGAAAGGGAAAGAACCAAGGGGAAACAGGGGGAAAAAACAAGGGGGAAAAAAAAACAAGGAGAAAGAGGGGAAAAACTCAAGAGGAAAGTGGGGAAAAACAAGGCAAAGGGAAAAAAAGGGAAAGGAAAAAAGGTAAGGGGAAAAGGCAGGGGAAAGGAAAGGAAAAAAGCAGAAAGGGAGCTAGACAGGAGGAAGGGAAAGAAGGGGGGAGAGGGAAAAAGGGAAGGGAGTGAAAAGGAGGAAGGGCAAAAAAAAGGGGAAGTGGGAGGGGAAACAAAGGAGAGCAGAGGATAAAAGGGAACAGAGGAAAAAGAAAGAAAAGGGAAAAGGCACAGGGCCACAGTTCAGAGAAAAGTCTCTCCAAACCCAACCTGAGCACTTTAAGCTTCTGTCAAACACCAAAGGAGCTGGAACAAACCCAGGCAGGATCTGAATTCTCCATGAAAACTCAGGAATGTTAAAGGAGGAAGCTGGGACCTTGCTGGAGCAGCTCTGTTGCTGGCTCCTCTCTGCAGGCTCCCAAATACTGAACAGGGCACAAGCATCCCAAAAAAGAGAAGGAAGAAGCAGCATTCCCAAGTGAACCCATGAATACTCACTGCCTCGGTGTAAGCCTCACTGTTCTGCTCCTCGTGAGCTTCCAGCAGTTTCTGGGAAAACACCAGGAAAAATTAGGGAATGCTCTATTCCTGCACATTACTGCCCCAGCATCTCATCCCAGGGAACCCATGGAAAGCACCCACCAAAAATGGGGCTCTGGGCCAAACCCAGGGAAAAGCGAGGCTGATGTACTCCAAATTGCTGGGATAAAGGAGAAAACCCCTGGAAAAGTGTGAAAGCCCCCTGGTTACTCACTTTCAATAGCTTGCATTCCCGGGAATCTGTGAAAGCCGGGAACATTTCTTCATATTTCTCCAGTGCAAGCTGGAAGATAGAAGAGATCCCTTTGCACACCATTCCTATTTTTTTTCCCAGAATTTGCCTTCCCATCCTCAAACTTGAGTAAGTATCCACCAAGAATCGAATGTGACAGTGGCACATCAAGAATTCCAGCCACTGCTGAGGAGGGATCAGGTATTTTGGGGTAATAGCTGTGAGCCTATCAAGCTTCTCCAAGCCAGCCAAGGCTGGTGAGGAGGGATTGGGAATTCTGGGATAACTGACCTTGGCATTCAGCTCATCCACGATGAAGTGGCACAGGGCAGCTTTGAAGAAGTATTCTTTGGCGCTGTACTTGAGCAAAGGGTTATCCATTGTGTTTGTTCCCACCTGGACAAAAAAAAAAACATGGAAAAATGGGCAGGAAAGGAAAGCCTGGATTAAACCAATTCATATTCCACTCTGAGCCACAGGGCTGGGAATAAAAGGCATGGAAAAAATGCCGAAAGTTGTTGGGAAGCGGGGAGGTTTTGAGCTCATCCCAAGGGAAGTCAGATCCCACCAGGCTGATCCCTGGTTGATGAGGAAATGGAAAAACAAATCCATTTGGGAAAAAGCTGCTCCAGGATTAACCCTCTGGAAGCACCAAGCAGCACTGTTGGTATTTGCAGGTTAATATCCAGCAAAAGGCAGAGTTGATAAATCCAGGAGGGAATTTTCTGCCAAAGGGAGTTGTGAATATATTCAAAGGGGAATTTTTATGTGTCTCCAAATCTTTTCCTGGAAACGCTGAAAATCACGGATGTGGCACCTGGGGACACCTGGCCATACCGGGGGAACAGTGGGACTCTGACCTCAGAGAGCTTTTCCAGCCTAAACAATTCCCTGATTCTGGCAGTTTTGCCAACCCCTGAGCCCTTTTCCTTGGGAAGAGATGCTATTTCCATGGGATTTGGCTCCTGACCTGCTCGTAGATCTCAATGGCTTTCTGGTACTGCTCCAGCTGCGCCGCGTAGGCCGCCACCTTCAGCAGACACTTGTTGGCTGAGCTGCAACCACATCCCGAAAAACAGGCCCTGAATCCCAGGAATTCACCAGCCCACGCCCCAGCACTTCTTCCCGGAGAGAGAAGTGGGAACCCACAGCTGGGATTTAGAGGAATTCTCTTAGAATAGCCCAAATTAGAAGTGTGTTGGTTGTGAGAGTGTCTGGGATGGATCCCTGTTCCAGCCCTTCCTGCTGATACCAAGGACTTACCTGTTGGATTCCTCTCCCTTGTAATAATCCGCAGCCTGCTCGTAGTGCGCGATGGCCTGGGGACAGAAACGTGGGATCAGTCATCCAGGGATAAAGCATTCCAGGGAACAGCACCAACATTCAGGAAGAGAGATGGGACCCAATGGAGTGGAGCTGAAGAAGGAAATCCTTGCCTGGAAAATAACCTCTAAATCCCATTCCGTTTTATCCTGCAAAATTCCAGCAGGAAATCCACAGCGGGATTCCTGCTCAGGGAGTTTGGAAGTGGGAACGAGGGAATTGGTGCTGACGTGGGAACTAAAAGTAACAGAAAATGGCTCCTTGACATTCCCAAAGTACTTTTCCAATGGGAAACACTGGGGTGGATTCTCACCAGAGCATTTGGCCAGTGCTGCTGGCACAGAGACACATCAGAGGCTTGGGATTGCCTCCAGGCTGGGAAAACCATTAACTCCAACTCAGGGCTGGATTGCACCTACACCAGGAATTCTGGTGATGGATGGGAGATGGGAATTCTTGAGCTCAGGGCAAGGAAATCCCGGAATGGTTTGGATTGGAAGGGACCTCAAATGTTATCCACTTCCACTGGGGGAACAACTTCCACTATCCCAGGCTGCTCCAGCTTGGCCTTGGACACTTCCAGGGATGTGGCAACCACAGGTTTTCTGGGAAAGCTGTGCCAGGGCCTCCAATTATGTCACTGATGATGCCACCAGTGATCTCACCAATGTCCTCTTACCTTCTCGATGTCCACCAGCTCAGCCTCGTAGATCTCAGCAATGGTGATGTGGTGCTTGGCAGCGATGGTGAAGCGGCCCTGGGGACAGGAGGGAAGCAGGATGAGGTGCAGCATTCCCAGGAAGCTGCGCGGCGTTCCCGGGAGCAGGGCCTTACCATGTCCGTGTAGATATCGATGGCTGCGTTTAAGCAGTTGATGGCCTCTGCAGCGTGTGTGAGAGACAACAGCATCAGCCATGTCCCATTCCCAAATCCCACCCAGCAGCTGCTCCAGGAAATATGTACCCACAGAGTGGGCTCTGGAATGACCTCAGCCCCAGCACCCCTAGCAACTCCCAAAGGGAACAAACACCAGGATGCCCCAACCCCAAGTTCTCTACATCCCTTAATGAAGCAAACTTCAAGGGATCAACTCCAAAATGCTGCTGTTTTCCAGGGAAGTTTCACCACTCCAAAAGGGTGTTTTCCACCCTGAGTTTGTTCCCATGTCTCCTGGGATAATGCTGGTGGGAGGTGGGGGATTTGCTTCCAAACCTAGCTAGGGAAAAGTGGATTGGAGACTTTCCCAAAAATCACATCCTGGTTGAAAGAATCCCAGATCCTTTATTCTCATCCCAACAAAGGCCAAGACTGGGGTAAGCCTCAGGGACACAGTAAGGATCCTACTGGGATCCAGCCTGGTGACTACCTGAAGCCATTCCTCAGGAAGCCATTCCCTAAAGCCAATCTAAACCAGGATGGAAGCTGCCAAAAGTCCCAACACCCTGCAGCATCCCAAATCCCAACAAACACCAAGAGGAGATGCCAGGATAGTGCTGACCTCCTGCATCATCCCAAAGCTCCTTCTGGAAAAGCAGGAATGCACCTCTGCCATGAGGCTTGGCTGGGAACAATCCCACATTCCGCTGCTGGGGTCCGCTGCCTTACCTTGCGGATCTGCTTTTTTGTAGGCATTTCCAGCATCCACGAAGCTGGTGGCTGAGTCGTGCTTGCTCTGGAGCTGCATGTGCAGCTTGGCTGCCTGGCAAAAGGCATTTCCTGCCGCTGGAAAAGAAGAAATAGCAATCCAGTGAATCCATGAATGAGTGGGAATGAGCTGCTTCCAGGACCCGGAGAGATTCAGTGATGAGGACTTCCCAAGCAGGATCACCAGCTGTCATTTTAAAATTCCTCCAGGATCCTTCAGCTCATTCACTTTGTCCACTCTCCCAGTATTTAAATAGGAATTGCATGGACACAGAGACCCATGGAATAATTGGACCCATGGACACTATTCCCCATGGAATAATTCACAGGAAGACATTTGGGTGCTGTGGGATCACCCATGTCCCCCCAAATTCCAAGATTTGGACTCACCACTCCAGTTTTTGGCAATCTTGAACATGTTGGCAGCCCTGGTGTACATCTCACAGGCCTCCTCCACCCGGGTGTTGCCCCTGGAATGCAGCAGAAATGCTCCTGAGGCCAGGCCAGGAGGAAACACTGCTCCAGAGCCAATATTGGGATTGGGAATCTGGGCCTCTGCAAGCTCCGTGAGGCTGATCCCACCCCCCATGTGAGAACACTGAAAGGGGAATGCTGGATCTGGGGGCTCTCCTGGAAATTCCAAGATGCCAAAGGTCAGGTTTTTGGTAAGGAAATGCAGATTTTTCATGGAAACTCTGGAAAAAAAAGAGGCTCTTAGGGGATCTCCTTGCTCTCCATAACTCCCTGACAGGACCAGGTGGGATCTAGCTCTGTTCCCACAAAAAAAAAAAGGAAACCCAGAATCCTTAAGGTTGGAAAATCTCCCAAGCCTATGAATCCAACATTCCCCCAAAATCCATGTCCCCAGGTGTCACATCCACACTGCTCTTAAATCGACCTCACAACAGGGATTATTCCATTTTCTTTTCCATCCCTTGGGAATTCTGGCACTATTCTCTCCTTGCTCTCTCCCTCTGGCAGCTGAACACAGTTGGTTTGGGAGCACAGGCAAGATTTTTGGATCTCTCCTTACCCTTGGAAGGCGCCTCTGGCATGAGCCAAAGCCAATGGAGATGGCACCAAGGAATGCTACACTCGAAGAGGCCTCTGGAACCAGGGAGGTCCCAGCATTTTAACCCCAAAAAACTAGACATAAAGGAATAACAGCTCTTGTGCAAGGTGATGGAGCAATTCCAGGAAGATCCCAGGTGGGAAGAAGGCATCCGGCCAGCACTGGGAGGCCTGGACATCCCGTTTGCAGGGGAGATGCCAAAAGCCAAGTCACCCCCATCCCCCCACCTTTCCTTCCTCTTTTTTTTCCTCCATCTGTTTTTAGCCCTGAAAATTAAAAATTCCTCTCTTGAAATTTCTGCCTGTTCCCTCTGAGGATTTTCAGGAATCTGCCACCCGGATTATGCCCCTGGAGCAGGCTCTGACTGATTAATCTGCCGAAGGCCAGACAGGAATTTCTATTTAAAACTTGTGGATTTTAGGGCAGCCACAGCAGATTTTTCCAGGCTGATGGATAAAAACCTCACGGCCTGCACAGAGCATCGCTCCGGGAATGTTCTTTACTTAAAAAACTAAGGAAAAGCAGGACTGAGGTGACCAAACCATCCTGTTTCCAGGGACACCCCCAGGAACAGCGAGCCTGGAGCAGCCAGGCCCAGGGAAAAGGAAGCTCTGCCATCTTCTGGGATAACGCCGGCCGCAGCCCCGGGGTACCGATGATCACTGGGATTTCGGGAGAGCCCATCCCTGCCTGGGCGAATCCTGGGGATGCCGGTGAATCATTCCCCCCGAGATAAGGCCGGGATGAATGCGAGGCGGACGCGGGGAGGGGACAGGAGCTGCAGAGGCCGAGCTCGCTCATCACATCTCTGTGGCCAGCGAAGGCCAGGAGGGGCTGCTCCAGGGGGATCCGGGTTTGGATCGGAATGGGAGGGCTCCGTGTGCTCCGAGAGCAAGGATAAGGAAGACTCTCACATTATGGGGCAGAAGTTGGGAAAAAGGGGGAAGGGGTCGGGAAGGGGAGGATGGAGGAAATGGGAAAGGCGGGCAGGAAATAGGAAAGGGGGCGGATGTAGAGAGATGGGAAGGAAGGGATGTAGGAGATGGGAGGGGGGCCAGGGGTGTGATCAAGGAGCTGACGGGGAGCAGGAGCTGGGAATGGGGGTGTGAAGGGGCTGGAAGGGGGGGCAAGAGCTGGAGAAGGGGATCCAGGAGCCGGGGAGGCGTGGGGGAGATGCACGATATTGGAAGTGGGGACCAAGATATGGGAAGGGGGATGCAGGATCCGGGCGGGGGGGATACGGGGGCCGCTCACCCGAAGAGCCCCCGCAGGAAGGAGTGCGAGCCCTTGACCCGCTTCTCGGCTTCCGCCATGAGCTGCACGGCCTCCCGCTCCTTGCCGGCGCTGTCCATCGCTCCCGCTTTTCCTGCTCTCCTTCCTCCTCCTCCGCCGCGGCACCAGGAGCGCGGCAGGCGCGTGCGCGGGGCGGAGCGCACGCAGGACGCGGGATCCGGCGGGGATCGAGGATGAGTGGCTCCTCCCAGCAGGTGGAACCCTCGCAGCCGCAGCCCTCTGGTTATTCGCGAAGCAGGATTCCTTCAGGAGCTAACTGAAAAGATGGCTGTGGCAGTGCGAGTAGGATCCCAGCTTAGTGCTGGAGGTAGGATCTGTGTCAGGGCAATCCTTATCCTGAAGGTTATTTATGTCACTCTCCGAGTTTCCAGGGAATTACCTCACCTGTAACACGGGAGAACTGAAGCTCAAATTCCCGGGAGGTAGGCTACACTTTCCTGCGAATATTCCACACTAAGGATAATCAGGAGAAAGGTCACCTGTGTCCTGCCTCCGTTACATGAGCGCACATTTGAGTTGTTCAAAAACTCCCCTGGAAGGAGTGAGCCGTATACGGGGAAAACTGGGATATTCCTGCCGGATCCCCTCTCTGCGCACCAGGGCCGAGGGAATCCCATAACCCTGAATAACTACAACTCCCGGGTGGCGCGCAGTCGGCGCGCGGCGTGACACTATCACCCCGGGCCCGTTATTTCCATGGCGACGCTGGCGCATGCCGGCGTCGCTCCCATGGGAACGTCCCGCATAGAGTTCCGGGAACCGCGGGAACTGGGGAAGAAAGACCTCACACTCCCCACGGCTCTGCTGTCCCGAATCCCTCCCTGTGAGGGAATGCCGGCTCTGCAGTGCCGGGAGCACCCTGTGATGATCTCTCGGGAAAGGAAATCCCGGTTCCGGTGTCCCAGGAATTCCAGGTGAGTGACCTGGTTTCAGGGCTGGGCGAAATTAAAGCCAGGAGCGTTTCCCAAGACATAAACTGCCATCCGCATACAAGCTCGCTGGGAAAACCGCGAACTGTCTGACACTGGATCCCAATTAACCCCAGGGGTTTTTCCTTTTTCCAGGCAGGACAACGTGGAGCCTTTTTCTCTCTCTGCGCTTGGACTCCCAACAGAAAACAAAGCTATCCAGGGAATTCTCTGCCCCATGGGTGTGGAGCTCTGCTACCTCCTCCTCGTCCTGGAACGGGAAGATGGGATTTGTCCAGCCTTTCCCACTTTGGGGGATAAGGCAGGAAAATTAGCCAAAGCTATGGAAGAACTCGCTGCTGTGGCAAGGAGGTGAGATGGATGGGAGTCTCCCGGGTGGATTTGGTGGCTGGGAAGAGATGGAAAAAGTGGCAGGGTGCCTACATCCTTCCTGGAGAGGTGGGATTGGGAGTGAGGAATAGACAGGAGTGCTGAGCCCAGTCATTCCGTTCCAGGCTGTCCAAGGATTCTGACGAGGAAGGGAGCACAGAGATGTGTCCTGTGGGTGAATCCCTGCTCCAGGTTGGGAGGGATGTGGTGCTGGCAGCATTCCAGCTCCAGGAGCATCTGGACAGCCCTCAGCACCGAGAGCACCTGGCTGCAGCCACCAGGAGGACTCTGATAGAGACAGCAAAGGTGAGGGGAACACCTGGAAGGGACACGAGCCAGGGGAAGCTCAGGCAGATCTATGGAGCAAACCATGCCTCCTCCCCACTCCAGGGATGAAATGGGAATGGGAATTCCTGACCTGAGCAGCTTTTCTGCCTTGTTTCCTGATTAGGTCCTTCAGCTGGAAGAGGCTGCAGAGATGAGGAGGATCACTGGCGCTGCCAGCTGGCTCCTGGAATGCCTGAGCGTGCTGCGGGATGCCCGGGAAACTGCAGGGCTGCTGGCTGCATTCCAGGCCTTTTCTGAGGCCATGCTTCTGCTGAGCCACCTAACATCCAAGCGCCTCCAGGAACTCAGAGATTGTCCTGGAGGGAAGAGCTTGGCCCAGACCCTGCAGCTGCTCCACAAGTGTGTTCCACTTATCCACACAACCAAGCAGGGCACCTTGACACATTCCGGGGATAGCCAAGCTGACTTGTCCTAAGATTCTGTTTTCCAGCTAACAGAGAGGACCATTAGGGAGCTCCTCTCCCTGATCATGGAGCCACAGGACAGGAGTGGGATGTTCTCCCAGCAGGTGAGCAAGCTCCAGGCTCTCCTCTCCCAACCTGACCTCCTGCAGCTCTCCGAGGGCAGGTTCAGCTCCCACTTGGAAGCGGTCATTCTCCATGGAATGCTGCTGGCAGAGTCATCCAGGCTGGATCTGCAGCTGGAGCTGGCGGAACGTTGCTGGGTCCTGCTACAGCTGAGGAGGAGCATCTGCAGCCACATGAGCCAGAGGGAGGGCCAGGGAGAACACAGACTGAGGTGGGAATGTCACAGCTTGAGGGAGGAGCTGGAAAACCTGGACTGGGCAGCACTCAGGGCCACACTGTGCCAAATACTGGATGGATTCTTTGAGGAGAAGGAGCCCCTGAGGCACCTGGTTGAAGGTGCCCTTAGCCTTGCCCATTCAGGATGTTTTCCAGCAGGACCAGGAGGAATTTTAAGGAAGCTCCAGCCCCTCATTGCTGCCTTCTTTGCTCAGGCCCAGCGGATGCTTCGAGCAGCTGATCTGCTCCTGGCCAGGTGTGCCAAGGCACAAACTGCCAGGGAAATCCAGGAGGGTGTGGAGCACCTGCAGAGCCTCTTGGCCAGCCTCCCTGCTCTGCTCATGGAAACAAGTGTGAATACTGTGGAGCAGCTCCAGGCCCTGTGTTGTGCCTGGGCCAGAGCCACCAACAGCCTCCTGTGCTGCTTTGAGGAGACTGTCGGCATGAAGGAATTCCTTGAGTTATCCATCCTGGAGCTGGCCAAGCAAAAGGAATGGTGCAAAGTGGCACTGGAATGCTGGGATCCTGCAGGATTCTCCTGGCATGCCACTTGCCTCATGGGCTGGGCGCGCTGGGTGGTTGGAGCCACCATCCGGCACATGGACAGGACCACAGATCCCATCTTCAGGAATGGTTTGCTGGTGTGGGTGGAGCAATTGGCCAAATGCATCCTGGAGCTGGGAGCAGTCACGGCCCTCATTCCAAGAAGGTTTTCCTGCCTCCAAAGCTGGGATGCTTTTTCCCAAGCAGCGAGCTCCCTGATGGACTCTGCTGTCTGTGTCCAAGCTGGGCTGGATGGGTCCAACCATCTGCACATCTTCAGCTGGTTCAGGGAGCAAGTGCAGAGCACCAAGGTGGAAAAGGAGCCGGAGCTCAGCCCATCCCACACTGGGACACAAACCAGTATGGATGAGGCAGTGTCCCAAGGAGATAGCCAAAAGCATCCATCTTCACCACCAGCTAACTTCCACCTGGATCCATGGAAACAGGATACACACCCTGTCGTTGCAGCTCTCCTGGGAGCATCCCGAGCTGGTGACATGGACGCTGTCCGTGCTGCTTGCTCCATCTTGCTGGAGCTCTCCGATGGCTGTGTGGAAGCAGCACAGGAAGCACTGCCCGTTGCTGAACCCCCCCAGCTCCAGGTGCTGGAGCAGTACTGGGATATCAAGGCACTTACCCCATGGATCATCAGCCTGGCCATGGAAATGGCCCCCAGGCAGCTCCCTGCTCCAGGCAGGCTTCTCCAAATGGCACTCAGGCTCTCGGGAAGGATCCGGGAGACTCGGGAGTGCCTGGCAGCTGTGGCAGGCTCTTGGAATGGTCTGGCCCAGCAAGTGATTGGATTTATCCTGTTGGGTGACTTTCCTAGAGGGAAGCAAGCTTTGGATGAGACCTTGCTGGATTTAGCAGGAGCAGTGCAGATGGCAGGAGACATTGCAAGCACAGCCTGCAGTAAGGAAAATCCCAATCTCTCCCATGTCCAGGAGAGCTTTCTGCAGCTCCAATCCAAGTTTTCCCTTGCTCAGCTGAACACCAAAGGATTCCTGGAGAAGGCAGTGTCTTTCAGTGAATCCTGTGGGATGGAAAAGGCCATTCTGGAGCTGCACGGTATCCGGTGGGCCATTGGCATGTGTGTTCTGCTGGATGCCATGGATCAGTTTGCGGGCAGGGATGTCCTGTTCCTGAGGGAGCTGAGCAGAGCCGTGAGGAACAAGGTTGGCCCACGGAGCCTCCTGACTGCTGTGGCTGAGAATTCCCTCAGGTTGCAGGAGGCTGCCCGGCTCTCCTACTTATCCTGCCCTGGAGACCATGGTGCCAGAGAAATCCTGGTGCTCCGGGAGGAGATGCAGGTGCTCATGGAAGCACTGCTGGATGTGTCCAACACCCTCCTGCTCTCCCCACTGCCTACTGCCAGTTTGGCCATCCGCTTCGAGCTCCTGCAGAGGGATGTGGCCCTCAGGGCCAAGGCATTGTTGCTCCACATGGAAAGGGTCAACATGGAACAGCTGCAACTCATCCAAGATGTGGCTGGAGTAGCTCTGTCCAACCTCACCCAAGAGGAGAGGGAGAGGAGCAAAGAAGGTTTTGAAGAGAAGGCAAATAAACTCATGGCTGATGTCCAGTGGGTCAGAAACACACTCCGGGATGCTCTGGAGGCTGGTGCTCAACCTACATTGCAGCCCAACCTGCTGTCCATGGCTGACCACCTCCTGCTCCTCACAGCTGATGTGGTGGGAAGCACCCAGCAGCACTTTTGGAGCCACCAGGACACTGGGGATCCCTGCCAGGACACTGGGAAATCCTGCCAAGGCACTGGGGATCCCCACCTGGACCACCTGGTGTGGTACTGGTCAGCCAAGGCACATTACCTTGTCACACAGCTCTGTGTTATCCATGGAATAGACAGGGACATCCTGCAGCACCTCACAGAATGTCTGCAGCAGGAAAACTTCCCAGGATCACCCAACGGCACAGCTGGACTCTCCTCAGCCCCAGAGTCCACTGAGGCAGCAGGAATTCATCCATGCAGGAGCAGAGGAGCAAGTGGAGCCATGCAGGAAGTGGGTGAACTGGTACTGGGAGCTCTTTTCCCTGGCAGGGTGTTGGTCAGGGCTGGCTGTCATTCCTGGTGCTCCCAGCATGGAGCAAGAATGTGAGGGATACTGGCAGGGCCTCTGGAGGTCAGCAGGCTGATCCTGGGCCACTCAGGCAGCTCAGGTTACTGGCAGCCCTGGATTCCTGGATATCTGATTGGCCAGGCTATTCTACATCCATCCCAATCCACCATTTCAGGGGCAGAAGGGCTGTAGCACTCTCCCTCACCTCTACACATTCCCTCTGGGAATACCAGCAACTCCATTCCCATAGTTGTCAGGAGCTGGGAAAGGCTTTGGCACAAACCCAGATCCCTCAGTAAAGTGCTTTAGAGCTCTAATTGTGCTGGGAATTAATTGCAAACTGTCAGCTTGCAGGACACCCCACTCCCATCTGGAGATGGCTCCAAGGGCTTTGGATTTAGGGAGAAGGGCTGGTGGAAAGGTGGAGTGGACTCAGCAGGGGGTGGGAAGCTCTCCCACCAAATTTACTCACCAAAATCTCCTTCAGAAACACCCAGGTAGAGGAGACCACTCGGCATCGTTGTGTATACACATTCCAGGCTTGGAATCTGCTCCATTACTGTCTCGACAGCACCAGTATGGCCCTTCCAGCATCTCTCCTGCAAAGCAGGAGAGAAGAAACTGTGGCAAGTGGCGGGGTGGCCAGGTGACCCAGGACATGGCCACAAGGATGCTCCACATGGCTCAGTTCCTGCGGAGGAAGGGCCCTATTGCGGTAGGCAGGGTTTCATCCCTCTCATTTTCCCTTAGGATCATGGCAACACCATCCCAAATCCCTGTGTCACCCAGCTCTTGGGAGAGTGGTACCAGCTCTATTTACGCAAAATACTCCAAATTCCTTCCTCCTGGTTGGATGTGAGCTTGGCATCCTGTCCTTTCCTCAGGATGTATCTTGAGTCTCCTGGACCCTCCCTGTCCTTCAAGAAAAGCTTTTTTTTCCTTCTCTCCCCAGTCCCATTGATTTTTATCCCATTCCAGAGCAAGGAGCAGTTTGTTGCCTGTGCCAGGCAAATGGTTTCCGATGGGCAAGTGGTTGTTAAGTTTGGGAACATTCTTGCCAAGCACTGCATGGACCAGAGATGCTCCACAGAGCTGCTCAGTGCCACCGAGCACACCCAATCCATCAGCAGCCAGCTTGCCATCGTGGCCAGGTGAGCTGCCAGCAGCTGGGATCACCTCTCACAAGGTCATCCAAGAGGGATCCCTTCTCCAAGGAATGTGGGTGGTGGTCCCCAGAGGTCCTTGGGGAGGTGGGTATTGTCCAAGAGTTGAAGAACAATTTGGAGGCCTCCCTTCCGTCCATGGGTTTCCCTGCTCCAGTGGTGCAGGGGACAGGCTGGGTTTGGAATATGAACACTGTCAGGATGTCAAATGTCCTTCCAATAAAATCTTTTGGCATGTCTTTGAAGGGTGAAAGCAGTGACTGGGGAGAGCAAGGCCTCCTCTGAGCTGCTGCTGAGCAATGTGCAGAACCTCAACCAAGCAGTCCAGCATGTCCTGAGGGCGGCAGAGGCGGCGTGTGTCAAAGTGAGTCCATCATGGAATCAATCCTGGAATTACTTGGGTGGGAAGGGTTGCTCCATGTCCCATCCAACCTGGCTTTAAGCAGTTCCAGGGATGGGACAGCCACAGCTGCTCTGTGCCAGGGCCTCACCAACCTCAAAGGGAAGGGTTTCTCTCTAACAGTGAAGGCTGATGGCAGCAATTCCACGCTGTGGGAGTTTCTCATCCAGGTCTTTCTATGGGAGCTGGGATCTGGCTGCTGTGGGACTCCAGCTGGAGCAAATATTCCTCTTGGCATACTTTAATATTGTGCCTTTCTGTCTCATGTCCAAAGCCCACCCTGCATCATCCCAGGCATTGACTGCCCTTGAAGTCACCGTTACCTGGTCCATTTGCCACTTAATTTTTGGATCGTAGAGCACCTTTATTTGGAATTAATCCATGCTATCATCTTTATACCCAAAAGGCAAATTACCAAGAATTTGCCATGCAGCTGCCATCAACAGCCACCGGATCAGACTGTAAAGTCAGTGGGAGCAGATTTTTCCTGAAAACAACTAGAAAAGAAGTGCAAACACCACCAGCCCCTCCCAAGGCAGCATTTCCACCCAAATCCCATCCTCCTCTATAATCCTACTGCTTTTCCTGGGATCAGCATTTCTTCTTGAAGGAAACAGATTTTTTAGAATCCCATTTGCTGAACAATCAGCCCCAAGGGTGACAAAGCTCCTCCTGTGCTTAATTAAGCTTAGAACTTCCTCTATTTGCCCATTTTTCACTTTGTTGATGCAAGCCTGGATTAATTAATTAATTAATTTTGACTATCTAGATCCCGAAGTCCTTTATGACCTGGAAATTTCCCTTTGGAAAATTCCCTGCGTATCAACAAACTGCCCTCCTTTCCTCTCCCTGTAAGAAGCTTTTGAAGCATTCTGAAGCATTTTGAAGCATTAAGAGGTAGCAATGCCATGTGGATCATGCACATTGGCACATCCAGACTTTTCCATAATTTAAGATGCACTGGGATATTTTAAAGCAATTCTTTTGTCCAACAGGGTTTGGGTCAACCCCCAGCAGACCCTGAAGAAGAAGAAATTGCTGCTTTCTGCCAGCAGTGGAGGAAAAACCTGACAGAACACAGAACCAAGGAGGTTTTAAATTCCAACCGTGATGAACTAGGGCTCCGGAAAACTCAAGGGGTAAAAGCTGAGCCTACCCTGATGTCTCTGGTGCAAGAGCAACCCTCTTGGAGCAGTAATATCCCAAAACACCCTAATCCTAGGAAAGGACATACAGTTATAGACAGACACCTGTAAATCCAGAGAGGGGCTCCTTGTCCCAATAGCGATGGAAGCAGAGGAGGAATACTTCGCAGTGTGAAGGATTCACGCTGGAGTTTTAATTGTGGCAGGAAAATCCTGGCTCTGTGGGGAGGCCAGGAATCTTCTGGTGAGTGTTTTACTCCCAGGTGGTGAGATGGAATGGATGGGGCTTTGGAGAATCCTGATCCAGTGGGAGGGGTCGGAGGTACCCCTGCCCATGGCAGGGGGTGGAATGTGATGAGTTTAAGGTCCTTTTCCCATCCAGACTATTCCATGATTCTGTGATCCAGAGATGCTCAGGCTTTCTGCAGTCTTTCAGCCTTTCCTGCTTCATATATCCAGGGATACAGCAGTGGAGAGCGTATTGTCTCACCTGCCACCCCTGAGCACACAGATTTCTTCCCAAAATCCCACTCAGCCCCAGAATTCTCTCCTATCCAGAGTAAACATTCAATCCCCAAGATCACCTACCTCACAGCTTCCAGAGTATCCTAGACTGGTGACACTGCTGCTCCTGTATCCTGGCTCTCCACATCCATCCTTCCCACCCTCAGGATCATGAGCTGTCCAATGGAAACACTGCTCCATGCTAGAATTCTGCAGGAGAGGTAGAAAGGAGCCTCCCCTGTGGAATACACAATCCAATAACACAGCAGATCACAACTGGCTCTATGGTGGCTGCAGCCCATTCCAGCCCACCTTGGTGTCCCACCTGCATCCCAACCACCTTCCCCAGACCAGGAATTCCATTACTTGTGTGGTAGCAAGGAATCTCCTCCATATTCCGAGAAAAAGCAGCAGCAGGCACACTGGAGACTCTCGGAAGCTATCTGCAATGGATAAAGCAGGGAGCAGGGGTGGATGGAGGAGCAAAGCAGCTGAAGGACGTAAGGAAGTAGGGAATTACACATGGAGACAACAGGCAGTGAGGACTCGCAGACCTTTGTATCCGTGTCCTATTTCCACACTGTTTTTCCCTGCTGGCTTGGGTTTTTGAGGAAAACCTTGACCAGCCACACCAGTGAGTAGATGAAGAAATAACAGACTACTAATAAAGGACTAGTGGATTACTCCAAAATATCAACCCAGCTCTCTGTCTATTCTTTACTTTTCCTATGCAAAAAAGATCATAAAATTAATGGAATTCATGCTCTGGCAAATCAGGAAGGCAAACTGAAACCACGATTGTCTTCAGAGATGCCTCCTCTGCTGTGCAGGAATCACAGGCTTCCCTTGGCTCATCTATGCAAGGCAAAACCTCAGAATTTGGGATAAACACTCTGCTGTCCCAGGGGAAACACCACTTGGCCAACAAACAAGAGGAAAAGGTCCATGACCATCACTTGGCCTAGTAAAAACAAGCAGAGAAGGTCCACCAAGAAGAGACTTAAAGCAGAGAAACCTTCCAAAGGGGTGGGAAGCAGATGATTGAGCAGCTGGCACATTTTTATTAGAAAAGCAGCTGGCTAGGAATGACTGCATTTCCTTTGGAGCAAAAGCAGCCCCAAAGGCACAACAAGAGGTCTGGAGGACAGTTGCGCTCCCCCATACAAAACATAGGGAATTCAAGACATGCAGGATGTTCCGTGATGGAAAATGGCAACTCTCTCCATGAGACCTCGGGATCAGGTACAACGTTATGTTAAAACCCCACAAACCATCCCAAAAAGTCCAGCTTTAGTCCCCCTCATCCCAGCTGCCACCATATGCACATGGAGTCGTCACCAGAAATTAACTGTACCCTTTTTAATTGTTTTGTTAAAAATGTCGTCGAGACACCATGAATACAAGTACTGCAGTTACAGCCATACAAAAAAAGCGATACAAATTAAGCAGCTGAATACAAAAATACGTTGAAATACATGAACACCACAATGGAACTCGGAGCACTAAATCCCAATCGTGTAGGCGTGGAAAAAAAAATTAAATAAAAACCTTTTTTTTTTCGTATTAGACAATGTAGTTTTCTCCACTTTGAACAGTTACTTTTGCTAGTTATGTACTTCACAATTTCTTCTATGTACAGCATAGAATAAAATACTTTTAAAAGATATGACATTTTTCATCCTCAATATGTGATATAGTCTCTTTTACACTAATATTGACTGCAGGAGTAAAAACTGTCCGTGTGTTACATCAACTCATTGGAAAAGGAGGAGCGACGCTTTCCTTTGAATTCATTTCTGTGGGGTTTTCCATCAGTTTCGGGATTTGGCAGTCCTGGAACGGCATCTCTCCTGGGAATTCATGTACATAATATTGCTTGGATCTATACAAATGTGGCCATCGGATCTAAGTGGTGGTTGGGAAAGAGGCAGCTCACACATATACAGCTCTGGGAATTTTCCATGACTTATTTACAATGAAAGTGCTTTTCTCAGCTCTAACACGATCCGGGGGGATTGGTTTCCTTTCTACAGGTCAATTATTAGTCTCCCTGAAATTGGAAAGAAAAAGGATTCTCTAGAAAATACCACACTTTGCAAACACTCGAGTGTACTGGAGAACTGCGTGTGGTTCAGAGATTAGCAGCTGGAAAGTGGTGGGAATTATAATTTAAAAATAAATAAAGCCAAAAGAGGTAACCCAGGTACAAAACAGCAGAGAACTGCAATACCCACAATGGTAAAAAGACTCCAAAGCCATCTGCTAACAAAACGGAGAAGCAGTTGGATCAAAAGTCTTGAAAACATCTTTTAAGGATTTATCATCTGACTCCCCGTTGGGATCGCTCTCTGGGACCTGCGTTACCTGTCCGGGCTGCCTCACCTGCCTGGGGTCGCTATACTGCGGCCGGATTAATCCCGACAGAGCCTGGATTGGGAGATTATGGACAGCAGGAGCAGCGCTGGAGTGTTTAGCCTGAGATTTACCAGTGCTGTTTGCCTTGTCTGAAGCTGCTTCTGCTGATCCTTCCATGGGTTTTTCCACATTGGAGGCAGCCTTCTGCTGGGACACATCTTCTGCAAGACTCAGCTCATTTTTACTGGAATTTTTCAAAATACTTTTTTTCTGGTTCTCTCCATTCTCTCCTGAACTGGCTGGAGCTGTGTCTGAGGATGAGCTGTGATCCCTGGGATCGTACAAACTGATCCCACTCAGGATGGAGCCGGGAGTTCCCAGTTTGACACCACTGGACGATAATTTGGGTGCATACGGAGGCAGAGCATCGGGATCAGATTTCTGAGTCGTGGCTTCCAAGGGCTGGGATGAGCTGGCAGCAGCTCTGGTGAGCCGGGGGTCCAACTTGGGAGGGTGAGAATCCTTCCCAACTCCGTGGTGAGCATCTGCACTCGACAGTCTGTGGAGTCTGGGATCAACGTTCTTTTGCAAGCGAGGATCCCCCAGTTTGCTGGAGCTACTGGCATGAGAATCTGTGGATGGATCCAAGTAGCCACCCCGGCCCACGAGGCTGTTTTTGGCCTTGGCAGCAAGCCGGGGATCAGCTGGCATCGCACTGGGGTGTGGATCGTTCTTCAAATTCCGCAGTTTATTCAGTCTCTGGTCAGCAATGAGCGGAGGGAGAGGTAAATTGATGGAAGAGATGGGGTCGGGTTTAGGCAAAGGAATTGGGAGCAAGTCCTCAGGGGCCCACACAATGTGCTTGGCAAAGTTGGGTTTCATCAGGGTCACATCCATCTTAATGTGGCTGAACTGCCGCAGCTGGGAGCGGGGATCTCGTAATGTGACTCCCGGGAGAGGTTCCAAGGGAATGAGGAAAGCTCGTTCCCTCAGCTCCCTCTCCGAGTCCTCCTCGTCATCATCCAGCCCTTTCTGCTTGACCTTCACTCCAGCATGGGCATGGTGCAAATCCATCTTGGCCCCGGCCAGGGAGGGGGCAGGATGGCTGCCCTCACTGACCTTGTGCATCCGCGGATCACGGGCCAGCCGGGGATCCAGGGACGCCGACTCCAAAGGCTTCCTGGGATTGGGCCTTGGAGAGGCCCGGAGTCTCGGGTCAGCAGCCTGAGGCCCCACACCTTTGTCTTTGGCCAGCCTGGGATCTGTAGGTATCCCAAGCATGTGCTGCTCCGTGGAATGTTGTTGCCGATTCCTAAAGTTTTCGCTTTGTTTCTTTAAGGTTTTGAGGATTGATTTAACACTGCTCCCCTCTTCCTCTTCACTACTAGAATACCAGTTGACATTGTCATCTAAAAATCAAAGAAATGCCACAAAATTTAGATTATTTCAGCAAATAATCCTTAAAGAATCCAACACTCCCTAATGGGAAACTCCTCAGTAAAGTCAAACTGAAAAGATCTGATATTAAATCACTCCCAGTGTCATAAACATCACAACCTCAAATGACCAAAATCCATTTAATCAAAGAAATGCCATAACAAAAAAACGTGGAGGTAGTGGAGACAGAATGCAACACAGCTTGGGAGTGTCTCCATATCCATCAATATTAATTTGAGAAAGTAACCTGATTTCAAACAATCCTTATCAGTACTAGTAAAAAACCATATCTAAAATCTGAGTCTTAATGGGAGAAGTAAAAGTAAAATGGCCCCTTGCAGTGGTCTTTAATCCAGGTAAATTTGCTGCCTTACTTAATCCAAATCCCAAAGTTTGTAGGAGAGGTTGAGATTCAGGAAGGGAAGAAATTACAGTATTTTATTTTAAAGGATATCAGAGAAGGAAAAATGGTGCCCTAGAGAAAACAGATCAAGAGGTACAACTGAAGAAACAGGACTGAGGATGCACTCCCAGTCCTGGCTATGAGAAACGACCCCTCTGGTCCAACAAAAGATTTTCCAAAGTAATTATCAAGCAAAGGACCTTTTAAAAGTGCAACTAGATCCAAAAATTATTAATTCGAGCCAGGATGGACTGAGCTTACACTAAGATCCTAGAACAGGATGGGAAGAAGAGCTGAAAATACTGAACTGCTGCTTGGACATTCCCAGTAACTGTGAATCAACTGATTTGTTGACCACGGCCATGACTAAGCTCACCTTCATCTTTGCTCATGGCCCTCTGGCCCTGGCTGCTGGCAGAGTCCCCATCCCGTTGGTGCTTCTGGCTAAGCCTCACATACAGGGCCTTCTGCATGGCTGGCAGGAAATCGGGCACGTTGATGCTCTGGTTGTGGCCCATGTGGCCACCCATACAGTCTGACTCACTCCCACCCAGATGTGACTCTGGAGCCACGAGGTGAGCCTGGTGATCTGTAAATTCTCCGTGCCATGCTCCATCTGCAGGACAAAACGTCAATCAGCAGTTATCCTAGAGAAATGCTGATAGCTATAAACATGAAATCATGGAACAGACTGGGTTGGAAAGGAGCTTAAAGGACATCCAGATCCATGCCATGGCAGGGACACATTCCACTATCCCAGGCTGTTCCAAGCTACATCCAACCTGGCCTGGAACACTTCCAGGGATGGGGCAGCCACAGCTTCTCTGGGAAAACTCTGCCAGGGCCTCCCCATCCTCACACGGAAGGATTTTCATCCCTATATCCCATTTCAACATGACTTAACAACACAGCTGAACATCACCAGTTGAGAAAGCCAGAACACTGAAGACATTCCAGGAAGTTTCTATCCAAAATTCATCCAACCGTCGTCCTTACCTCCAGAATTACTGGCTGGCTGGAAGTTGTGTACAGCTTGGTGGGAATAATAGTTGTCATAGAAGTCGGCCGGGTTCTGCATGGGCTCGTACTCCCCAGGCATCTGCTGGTACTGCGGCCCCGGGGGACAGTGATTGTCTCTTGGCATGTTCACCATGTGTCCCTGCACTCCAGGGGAATTGTAGGATCCTCCCATCCCCGGCGGGGTGAGGGGTGGCCCACCCTGCTGTCCCTGCATGGGCATTCCAGTCTGGTTCTGCGGGCCCATGTATCCTGGGGGAACGCCCTGCATGGGGGGGCTCTGCGGAATTCCCGGCCCTTGGGGGCCTCCGCAGGGATGGTGCCCAGGAGAACCAGGGTGCATCGGGGGCCCATTGTGTCCTTGGGACATGCCAGGACCTGGCCCTGGACTCGAGCCTGGATTGTACATGTGCTGGGAATGTGGGTCATTGCCCTGGAAGGGTGGCCGCGGGGGTGATGCGCTATTGTAGAAGGTTGGTGGCCTGGAAGCAGAAGAAAATCAAGGAATCAAATTTTGGAACTACAAACATCAACAGTTGGCTCTCTTCACCCCCTCCCACTCTTATTTGACCTGACATTGGATAAAATTCCCAAAGGAGCATTATTTTCCAATTACACCCATTCCATATTCCGTAACTTGGCCAAAACAACATTATTTCCAATATCTGCTCATCTCCATCACTTTTGCCCAATAAAAAGCCAACTACAAAAAGACTGGAGCAGGGAACAAACTGCTCCACCTGCAGATGGAGATGCCAAACCAAGAGTCAACTTCTGGAAGGTCAGGCCTAAGTTCCTTTCTATGGAAAACATTAAATAATCCTGGTATCAACTATCTGGTAGATCCTTAACTTAGCCCAGAATCCTGACAGGAACAATGATTAAAGATTAAATTATAAATATCCAGGAGAGCTCTCCCCAGAATTCCAACACCTACTTCTTCCCAATTTTGTGTGCCAAATCCACAGTGGGCTTCACGACAATTTCAAAGAGAGATGGGATTTTCTTATAATCTCCTGAAGGATCTTGGTAATTTTCCACATCAGACTCAGAGAAGGGATATTGCTCCGGGGGCGTTGGCAGGAGTCCAACCCCCGGCGGGGGTTTGGGAAGAGGAACAATGCCCCGCTTCCGGAGTTCCTCCAGCTCCTTCTCATCTTCATTTTGGGGTTCCTCCTCATTATTCAAAACCTGGAACAAAGCCATGTGGCAAACATTTCGTTTTCCAGTATTCCAGTTCAATTTAGTCTTGTGCCTTTTACTGAAATATTATTTCCATATTTAAATAAACAACTTTCCTGTTATCTGCTGCAACACTGCTGGATATTGACATCCAACTCAAAGAAATTCTAAACCCACTTTTGGGAGCTGTTTTCCAGGACACCAAATCCCAGCCATGAAAATACTTCTCTATTTCAGGAAGGAACAATTTCCCAAAAGTCCACTTCCTTCAAACAGGAGTGGAAGGAGTTATTCCAAGATTCCTCAAGTTCTTAAGTGTTGGATTCACACATGTTTTCTTTTAAGGCCTGGTGGGCAATGACTGAAGAGGGAATATCACAACAAACCAGAGCTCAGGATTTCCCAGAACACATGGAAAAGGCTCCTCCATCCCTTCCTCACTCCGAGTGCAGCAATCTTGGTATTCCCGGTATCTGGATCACTCACCTTATCCAACAGCTCCTTGGTTTCTGCAGTCAGGGGCGCATGAGAGAATTTGCATTTATCTCCTTGATAACACTTTGCTCCTGTGTGGTAGAACTTGCAGGGAAATTCATGTAAGGAAGGAATTAAGGATTCCTAACAGTTTGGGAAGGTTGTAAAATCCAGCTGGCAGCTTTCCCTCAATTCTTCATCACTAATTATCATCATTATGGTAGAAATTTTGGAAGCTAACAACCAACTTACTTCTTAATTCCATTTAAAATTCTCCTAAAAATGACATTTCTGTGGCATTCACATTTAATTTTCCAATTGTGATTAAAAAGGGAAATGTTGGAGTCCAGGGCATGGGGGGGAGGCCCTCACAGGGCCCACGTGGGGGGCTCCATGCCTTTGTCAGTTCTACCAGAAACCCAACAGGAAAAGTCTCAATTCCAGAGGAAAACACCAAAATAATGACAAAGTGGAACAGAACATGGGTCTAAAAGTATACATAAATGTAGCTAAAATTCCAGGGATTTTGCTTTCAAAAATGTTACAAATCTGTAACTTTATATTTATTTTTTCCTCTGAAGTATTTGAGAAAAAGAATCTTGTAATTAATCTACACAGTAGGTGGTAGAGTCTCTTAAAAGACATTCACCTTTAGAAATCATTTATATCAAAATAAATAGTAATAAAATAATAGAAATTAATGTTTCAGGTGAATTTAAAAGTACTTTTAAAGGATATTGTGCAAATAAATGCAGTTCTCTCCTTTGGTGCAGTAACCCTGGATGTAAAACTTACAGATTTCCTTTTTCTTTTCAATCTCTGCATCATGATCAAATTTACACTGTTCTCCCTAAAAATAAATTGAAAAAAAAAAACCAACAAGGAAAAAAAACATTATCCATCTGAAACGCTGAGTAATTTAATTCCATAGTAAAAAGAACATCCTCCACACCTGAATTTAAATTTTTCATCTTTACAAACATTAAATAAAAACTGTTAAATGGAGGGGGTCTGGACATAGAGAAAATTCCTGGATTTGAATTCAAAGGAATAGATGGAATGGTGACAGAAAACAATCCCTGTTCTCTGCCTTCACATAGGAATTTGCATTAAAAAGGCATTGAAATATTTTACAGAATTACTTTCATATATTCTGTTATTCTTTAGGATTATTTCACTGGATGGAGGTTTGGGTATTTTTTTAGGCTTTATTTTCCTGAAAAAGACATCAAGTGCTCCTTTCAGTCCCTTCTAAAACTGAAGGTGGCAGCAAATAGTCTTATGAGCCAAAGAGGCTCATAAGGCAGCACAACATTTCCAATAATTTTCACTTTTATTTCTACCATTTGGGTAAGAAGCAGAAAATTCCACTGCTAAATCCCAAAGAACCAAATAAAAGTGAGAAGCATTTGGTGGTTGTGTTTTCTACCAATTCCACTTTTTAAAGTTTAGCACCACAAAGCAGCTCCTTCAAAATTCCCAAATCAGCAGGAAATAATTTAATGTATTCAGGAATTGTTGTCTATTTAGAGATTTCAGATTTGTGAGAAATGGTGTCATTAATACATTATCATTCTCAGGGTACGTTTATGATGGTTTTATTAATAAAAATATCAATTTTTATTAGAATTTATATCAAAATGTGTAACAGAAGGGGATTTTTTTCCACAAATAATTCCATCTAGAAATCCTCAGCACATCAGAAATCAAAATATTGAGTTTCAACACCCAAGTTCGCTAAAAATTTATTTTAAAAAAGAATTAAATTTACCTTAATGCACCTCCCTTCAAGGAAGTATTTACAGATCTGTTTGCCCTTGTGCTCTACCGTGTGCTGGTTGATGAACTCCTGGCTCATATTAACCCATTTCTTCACCGGTTTGCCATCCTGGAAACAAAAAAAATCCATGTTTTATCAGCTCCTTTTTGGACTACTGGTGATGCAGATATTGGGAAAAAGGACTGGAATTGCCATGTACCTCATGGAAGCCATCGGATCCTTTATTGCCACCTCTGCCCCTTCCGCGATCTTTGCGCTTCAGTTTCTTTTGCATTCCACGCCCTCTTCCAACGTTGTAGTTGTTCCCTCGTTGGGAAATGCCTGGAGAACAGGGGTAACCTCTTAAAAGGATCACAGAAATTAAGGGAAAATGGTTCTCTCATGGCATCAAAGAGAGACAAATGGAATAAATTAAATCCCTCCCTTTCTGCTGTTAGAAATGTTATTTCTGACCAGCCAGAATATCTCAGGAAAAGCATCCCTGGCAGCTTCCCTCATCCAGGTCTCCATCCCAAAATTGCCACAAAAACTTCCCTTACCTTTCTGGATCCCTTTCATGCCCTGTTTCTTCGCTGGTTCCTTCAGGAATGGAGGTCCCAAATCCCCACTGGAAGTCTCTTTAGCTTGTCTGTACTGTTTGAGCTGGTCAGCAAAATCCTCATCCTTTTCCTCCTCGTTGTAATTGCCAAAGTTTTCATCACTGTAATGACTGTAGTTGTCATATTCCTTACTTTTGACATTTTTTTTATGCTGCATTTTCTGGGAGCTCATGTAATTCCCTGACATGTGCCCATGCTGTAAGGAAAGGCATTGCATTAGGAAGCAATTCCATATTTTCAAACCCCACCTGTCCAAACTGCTTTAAAAACCTATTTCTGGGACAGTCTTATCATTACCAGATTTGCCCAAAAAAAACATCAATAATGCAGGGAAAATCAGTTATTCAGGAAAAATTAATAGTTTTAATTCACCGGCTGAGAAAAGCCAAGAAAACTGAGCTCCCAAAAAGCAGAATCAACTTTAGATATTGAAAAGTGGCTTTTCAAGAGTTCTTTCATTTGAGTCCAGACTTAATCCAGTGCAGGCAATAAAAAGACTCCTTAATAATAAAAATTCTTTAATTCCTGTTGCCTGATGGAGGAAAAATTGGTATTAGGCTTATTTTCTACCACAGATCCTGCTTTACATCTGGGAATCTCATCAGGAACATGAGAACTGGATGTGCTTCCAGAAATCCAGGAGAACTGGCACTGGGATGCAGCCAAACTTCCAAACCCACACTGTTTTTATTTGTATTTTAATGTCACCTCAATAAAGACATGAGGAATGAGTTTTAAACTTCCTACCTGACTGAAGGAGGAATCATAATCCCTGTAGGAAGAGCTGCTGCTTTTTTTGTGGGGCCTTTCCATGCGCTCCATGTCAGAGTCATGGCTGTAGTCGGAACTGTCATCGGTGGAAGGGGAGTTATGCTAGAAAACAGAACAAAAAAGCTGGGAATTTTGAGGGAATCATCTTCTTTCCATAAATATAATGAGCACAAAACTGATAAATTTACATTGCACATCTTATCCTAAAAACTCTCAAATCCCTCTGGTTCAGCTTCCAAGACCTAGGCTTAACTTTGAACCTTTAAGACCAGTTTAAGTCTTAACAGTAATAAAACCATTTTAATTCCTTCGCCAATTTCTTGGATCCTCGTCCTGGACACCCAATTATCAAATCAGCACTCCCAAAATGTTAGGTTTTTTCCTAACCTTA
Organism: Dicaeum eximium; assembly: GCA_013396995.1. Taxonomy (NCBI): domain Eukaryota; kingdom Metazoa; phylum Chordata; class Aves; order Passeriformes; family Dicaeidae; genus Dicaeum; species Dicaeum eximium. The sequence goes on along the minus strand of VWZP01008977.1, from coordinate 226,503 downwards.
TGCTTGTCCCGTCTTCTCCTTTTGGATTTTTTCTTTTCCTTCTCTTTTTTGCGTTTTTTTCGGGATTTCCGGTGGCCTTTCTCATTTTTCTGTTTATCCTCCCCTTTTGAGCCATGTTCCTTCACATCCTCATAGGCTGCATCATCTATTTCCCCATCTTCCAGCTCTCCATCTTCCCTGGAAGAGGAAAACCAGGAAGACAATAAAATTCCATGTTATTATCCAGCCCACCTGTCATTGGAAAAAAATAATTAATAAGTCTGAAGCAAACTCAAGCTGTGATTTTTGGGATAAATGGATATGCCAGGGAGAAGACACAACTGCTGTATGACCTGGAATTTCTTGGAATTACATTAATGAAATAAAACTGGAACATTAATATCCCTGAAACACCTGCAGCTATCCCAAAAATCTAATTATGCTTTGATTTTATCAGTTAAACTCATTCTCTCAAGGATCAATTAAAATATCCTCTTCCATAAAATACCTACAGAAAATGCTCCTTGGGAACAAAGTTGTTCCCATGTCCCAGTTCCTCTGAGAATTACACTCATGGATTTCCACTTTTGGGGTGCATTCAGGACTGGAATAACTTTCCAGGTAAACCAACCTCAGTAATACAATCTCTTGGATTGCATGGCAGAGGGAAGATTACAAAAATCCTCTAATCGCTAAATTCTTTCCGCAACATCCAAACATCTTCCAAGGACTGAGCTTCAAGAATGTAAAAAAAAGGGAGGGGGCAAGTAAAAAGAAGGAAAAACCCAACAACTGGATAAATGTGGATTGAAAAGATAATGGTCAAAAACACCACTTCTTGGAAAGTAAGTTATTCTTCAAGGAAGTGCCAAGGCAGGAATTGTCTTCTGGTTTAGCTGCTTCTATTCCCATTTAAATCCCAAACTGGAGCTGTGCATGAGGAAGAGAGAGCAGAACCTCTCTTTTACAAGTTCCCTCCCACTCCCACAAACTCCAGATACTTGGAGCTAGATGGATATGTGAAAACAATCCCAGAAAACATTCCCACTGTCTGAGTGGATTCCTAGAGCATCTCTCAAATGGATCAGAAAGGCATAGAAGCCAAATGATCTTCCAGGGAAAAGCAACCTGATGAAATCTCTGAGCAGTTCCACAAATATTTGGGAAGGGATAATAAAAAAAAAAACCCAGTTCTGGTATTTCAATTTCATTTCTAACCTTCAAACCTGGATTTTTTGACCTTATTTCAGGCCGTCCTTAAAAACAGAATTCCTTATGCCCAAAGAATATTTACTCCAGAAGCTCCTTAAGTCCAAAATCCAAACCCAGGATGCTTTTTCTGAAATATTCTGGGAATCTTTACCCCCAAACATTATTAAAGTCTTTAAATTTTCATTCCCCATAATTTCATTTAAAAATAATTCTACTTTAGGTTAAAATTCCCTGATAGCTAAAATTCCCCAAACTTTTATACTTAGGTGCTGCTTAAGAAATTAGGAATTAATAAGGAAAATAACTCCAAATAACAGAGAATTTTCACTGGGAAAATCAAATAAAAGAAGAGGGTAGCTGGGAGCAGTAAAAAGTGAAAGTAAATTAATTCCAAGCTATTCTCTGCGAAATCTGACATTGATTTGTATGTAAATAACCTTGCCTCCAACTTCTTCCTTACCCTGCCGTGGATTTATCCACATAGAACCAAGAAATCCTCACAAAATCCTTGCAGGAAAAATCTTTTCAGGACCCCTGTGCTGGAAGGCCCAGACCCTTCATCACCAAAATATTGTCAACAACAGGAATTAACTAAAACTAATTAAAGAACTAAAAACATTCCTGTCTTGAGAAAACTGCATTAAAACAACCTTCCGAATTGGAATATGCAAAGTGTGGACAGATAGGGTTTTTAAAAATATTTTTTACTACGTAATTTCTTCATCATTCAACAGATCAGCTCAAATCAAACTATTAACAGAATTCCTGCTGCAAATTGATTGGGAATTGTGAGGTTCCCAGTATGGGTGTTCCCTGCAGTGAACTGGTTTTAGTGGTCCTACATTTGCACACCCGATGCAACACAAAACCTTTGGAGTTGGGCCTTTTTTGAAGTGAGTGAACTTATTTTACAGAGCTGAAGTTTCAGAAAAAGCACGAGTTACGATCTCCCAGGTCGTGTGTATTGTTGCTCTTCACCTCATAAACTAAAACATTATAAAACAACACTTGTAAATTAAAATTGATTAGCTTGTTAGGTAGCACTTATTGGCTCTATTTCACAATTACCAGTGTCACAACTGGTTGTACTGGTGGGAACAGCTGGTGAGAGGATGAGAACTCCAAGCTGGAAAAAACTCTGCTCCCAGCACTACCTGCAGTCACTCAGGCTTGTCCTCAAGGACTTGAGAACTCCAGATATTTTCAATCCCTGAAACAGTGAAAAGCCACAGCCTGATTGCAGGAACTCCATGGCACAGCTCTGCCCCAGTTCCAGAGATCCCAGCAGATTCCTGGGGTGCACTCAGCTTGGAAAACAGAGCATGACGACTTCCACCCTTGCCCAAGGATAAGCAGGAAGGGAAAAACAAGAATCAGGAGCTCTGGGCTCTGCCTTGAATTTGCACTAACCCCCAAGCCCATTTTAGGGATCACTTCCCGAGGACAACCAGGAAAGTGGGAAACAAGCACCAGCAAGCTCTGGGCTCTGCCCTGACCCTTGCACTAAATCCCAGGAGCATTTTGGGACCACTTCCCAATTTATAACACAGAACTCAGGATTCTTTTCTCGAGTGAGGGAACAGTTTTGCATTTACCCACAAGCCTTTTTCTTTTTTTTTTTTTTTGGTCTGTTTGTTTGGTTTTTTCCCAGTGTTTTCCAGTCCTCTGAAGTACCACAAAGGGTTGTGGAGCTGTGTGGGGGGAGGCCAAGCTCTGGGAATCCCAAAATCCTGGCGTTTTTAACTCCTGCAGCTGTGTAAGGAATGCTCAGGGAAGATGTAGGCTCAAGCACTGGTAACTGCCACCCTGACACAGTATTTTTGGAACTAGTTAGGCAGGCCAGAGCTGGCTGGAGAAAGGATTTGAATTTCCAGCAGCTGCAGGAAAGAAAAGGAGGGAGAGAAGAAGGGAGGAAGCAACAGAGGTCCTTTCACCAGGAACAGGACTCTGGGTTTCTGCGCATGGGGATTGAGAGGTGGCAAAGATAACGTCAGTCAGACCTTAATCTGCATAAAAAAGATCCAGTTAAATGTGTAAGGTGGAATCTGGCAAGAAAATGACGTTAAATATGGCTCTAGTGAGAGATTGTGGTATCAACAAAAACAGCCAAAAATAAAAAACCCGCCCAACTCGGAGCACCCTTTCCTGCCTGAGACAGAGAACAATGGTGACATTCAACAGACATCTCCTGAAAAGTGCAATTTATGGAAAGAATGGCAAACAGCCCCCCTTCCCAGCCAGAATAAATCAATGAAGATGTAAAAACGCATGCATTCCAAAAGGAAAAATAAAACCCTGCTAAGAAAATGCACTTTTAATGCAGTGACACCCCCCTCCCCAATTTGCATTCCCCACCACCACCACCCCGCTCCAGCCTGAAGGTGACCTGCCCCCCAAAAACACCGTTAACCCCCTCAGGCACATTAACAGAGCATCATCATCAGCATCATCATTACCAGCATCACCCCACTAAGTACCACCATTATGAGAAGCGGAGAGAGAGAAGAATGTTACTCGACCTTTCGTCCCCTGCATGTTGCCTGTCAGAGTCGGGCATGTTTGGGTCAAGAACTGGGTTTGGGGGTTTGGAGAACAGGCTTTCAAAGGCCATTGTGCCTGGCTGTGGTGTGGTGAGGAGGAGGAGGGAGGTGGAGAAAGGCAGGGCCCCGCCGCTGCCCGCGGTGCGGAGCGGCGGGAGGAGGCGGCGGCGGCGGCGGCGCGCACGGCCGCGCTGGGGGCGGCTCGGTGAGGAGGAGGAGGAGGGCCGGGCCCCTCAGTGAGGAGAGATGATGAAGGTTTGCACTCACGGTTACTTAGTGAGACACTAACGGGCACTCAGCGCCCGGGCCCGGCCACCCCGCGCGGGTGCTGCGGGGAGGCGGTGGCGGCGGCGGCGGCTCGAGCGGCAGCCCTGGGGCACAGGAGAGCGGGAGGACACACACAGGGGGGAAGGAGGTGCTGCTGGCCGGAGATGGCGGCCCTAATTCTTCCTTACAAACATGGCGCCCGCGCGAGGCACTCGCACAAAATGGCGGCGGCGGCTGAGAGAGGAGAAGAAGGAGGAGAACGACGGCAGCGGCAGCAGCAGCAGCGGCGGCAGCGGCCCTCGGCGCTTTGCCCGCACACGCTCGCTCAGCGCCTGCGGCCCGCACACACCGCCACCGCCGCCGCCACAACGTCTTCCGCGCCCGCCGGGGCCGCGATGTCGCCGCGTCCCCTCACGCCGCCGCCTCCTGCCGCGCTCCTCCTCCTCCGCCGCGGCCCTAGGCCCGCCCTCCCGCGCGCCGCCATTAGCCACAGCCGCTGCGTCTTGCACGCTCATTGGCTTTCCATCACGCCCGTCAACCTTACAGTGACGTCATGCGCGGGCCCCGCCCTCCTCCACTTCCTTTCGGCCGCCGCCGCCGCCGTGCGCGCGCGAAGGGGGCAGGGCCTCGCCGCGCGCGGTGTCACGTGTCCCGCGCTCGTCACGTGATGGCGGAGTCCCCCAGAGAATGGTGGGGAAAAAGGGGGGAAAAGGGAGGGAAGGGGGGAAATGGGCCGCGGCTTCTGTCTGGCGAGAACCGAGACGGGCACCGGAGTGGGAATGGGCCTCCCCTCCCGTCACTGCGTCATGGCCGCCGCTCCCCCCTCCCCGCCCACGCACTGTGGGTAGCGCCCCCTGGAACCCGATGTCTGTGAGGGGAATCAGCCCGTGCGTCATTAATTAGTGACACTCGTAATTAAACCCAGAGTGTGTGTCCCCAGGGCGGGACAAAAGCGGTCCCTGAAGTCGCTCTCAGGGTCAGGCCGTGACAAAAAGCGGGTTAAAGTGGTTGAAAGACAGTTAATTAACAAAAATGTGGTGGGCGAAGGGAGGACGCGTCTGTCAGAGTCACTTCAATGACGTTTAATTAAACGTTCCCGGGAAACGTTACAGTTTTTCCTTTTCCAGGCTGTCTCCCTGCCTCTCGGGGCTTTTCAGGACACGACACTGGGCTTTTTCTAGTGCTAGCAATCGAATCAAGTTTATAAAAACAAGACAGAACACTCGCATGGATTCCCATGGGATTCACAGTGGGAGGACCCTCAGATCCTTAAGGGAAAATCATCTCCCTTGGACCTCACACACCTGACCAAGGCAAACAGGGCCAAGGGTCCAGATCATCAGGGAAATCAGGTAAATCCAAGGAAAAGGCTGAAAAACAGCATTCCTACAGGGACGAGGTGGTGGTGGCTGGGGAGTGTCATTAGGCTACTTAGGACTAATTAGCCCCATCAGCACAGGTGGAGCCCTGGAGCTGATGCCCACAGGACTCAGCATTATCTCTCCAGGCCATAGGCAAGGGAAAAAGGTATTCTAAATCGGGACTCGAAGGAAGAATCCTAAATTTTTGGTTAAATACTCTGGGGTGAGAAATGGTGATTTTGGGACAGCGTATCTGGGGCAAGCTATGCCCACCAGGGGGAAGCAGAAGCATTCCTGCTATTGTTTCAGCTCCTAAATATTACTATCCCAAATGAAAGCTGTGTTTCAAAACCGGAAGAGCCTCTCCCTGCAAATTCCAGCCTCAGGAAGTCTGAAAGATGCCAGAGTGGCTGCTCTGGGAAAGGAAAAAATCTCCTTTGGTCAACTGGAACGGCAGCCAGAGGTTGAGAAAGGCAAAGAGCCGAACTTAAACTTTTCCAGGGCTGGAAGGGAGAAACCAGCTCACCCTGGCCTCAGGAATTAGGAAAATGTTGTCAGTTTGGGATCATGCCACAAGGAAAAGCCTCCAGAGCGTGGTCCAGGCGCCCGTCTCCAGCTGTGTTATCTGGAGAAAGCAGAAGATGGAAACTATTCTGCCCTGACAGAAGCTTGTCCTCTCCCAGATTCCTGGTTTTCATCTCCCAGATTTTCTTATCATCCCAAAATAGGGTCATGGCCTGTTGGAGGAGTCCACCACCATGTCAAGCTAGGCTGGGAAGTGGCAGGGAGTGGGAAAGGGAGGAGAGGGAGAGAAGAAGGAGAGGAGCAGCCATGCTTCTAGAAAAGCATTTTCTCCTAATTTTTGGGGATATTTTTGAACCACTNCCACAACCCTGGGATAGATTTCCCTGTCTGGCTCCACGTCCAGCTGGAGCTCCCACCAATACAAACATCCTCTGTCCACTGACAACAGACCTAAATGTTCCTTCTTGTTCTGCTGGAGAAATCCCTTCCCAAGCTTCCATACCCCAAACAAATCCAGGAGCTTGATCCCCCAGAGGAGACAGATCCATCTTGGGAAGTCTCCTTCCCTGGGACAAGGGAAATGGTTTTAGTCAGTGCAGCTCAGCAGGATGTAAGGGAGTGAGGATTCTCAGGGGAAAAGGATGCTCCAGGCTGAGAATGCTTAGGGATGAGGATGCTCCAGCTGAAATGAGCCCTGTGCTATCAGCCAGTCCCTCCCAAACAAAACAGAGCAGGAGAATAAAACCATGGATAACAGGTTCTTGCCCTCCCAGACCCCAATTCCCCTTGGACTGCTCTGGGTGAGCATTCCCCGCATCCACACATCCATTAGGTGCTTCACTCTGGTGACATCCTTTACATCATCCTTTAATTGCACTAAATCCAGTGGGTTAAGGGAACATGCGGAATATGCACAAGCGGGAGGGTGAATCCCCCTGGGAAAAGCTGAATCCCAGCTCTTCCCAGCATTCCTACACCAGGATGGAAGCCCTGACTGATGGAGCAGGGAATATTCCCACCTCCACATGCAGCTGAAGCTCTGCTGTGAGGAGGATTCATAGGGGATCCCTATTTGAGAGGTTTAAGGAGCAGGGATAACCCTGGAATTCCTCCTTTGCCCCACTTGCCAAGGAGGGCACCCAGGTGGATGTTCATGAAATGTTCCAGCCCTGATCAACCCCTACAGGCTGCCAGGGGGATTCTCAGCATCCAAAGGAAGTGGAAGTGTGTTTTTAGAGAGCAGGACTGGGTGCAACAAGGGAGGGGAGCAGGAAAGGCCATGAGCCTCCCTCCTCCCACATACTTGGCTTCACTGCTTCCTAAAGGAAAAAGCAGGAATTCAAAGGAAATCAAGGCCGTGGTTTCCATCTGCTGTTGTAGGACATCGTCTCTCTGGAGCCAGGATGAGGATGGGGCTTCCTGCTGCTTGTCCACCTCATTTGGTGGTGTAAATCCACCTAGACAGGTGTAAATCCCCACAGGAAGAAGAACTTTGGGACAGAGGGGAGGCTGGATGGCTGCAGAGCAGCTCCAGCCTGGACTTTCCCTGGGAGCCGTGTGCTGAGCAGGGAGCAGGAGCCACTCCTAAAACTCATAGGCTGAGACAAAAAGAGTGATTTTGGACAGGTGCTTGGCCTGGAATACCCGATCCAGGTACTCGGCCATGTCCACATCCACGTGGATGGTGCAGGGCCCCTGCAGGCTCTGCACCAGCAGCAGCTCCCCGGTGTGCCAGTCCGAGCGCTGCACCACAAAGTGCCCATGGTTGTTCCCGCCCGTGATGCCAAAGCGGAGGCTGTCGGGGCCCGGCTGGCCAGGAGCCACCACTGTGGCCATGCGGAACAGTGGTGCTGGAGTCTGGAGCTTGGAGGGAAGAGGGAGGTAGTGGAAGGAGATAGTTTTGGGGGCCTGGTGGCACGAGCGACTCTCCATGGGGCACGGGTTGCGCTCACACTGGCTGCAAAAGGAAAAGCAACAGGAGATTTTGGGAATCCATGGGCGGCATCCATGCCCCCCACCTCACTGGCATTAGATCCATAGGGATGCCGTGCCATGGATTTTGTGCCCTGCACTTACCAGTGGGAGGTTTTAACGTAGGAGACATTGCCGGCAGCTGGGGGACACTGGGGGGTGACGCACTGGAATCCCCCCCTGGTGTTGATGCAGGTGCTCCCGCTTGTGCAAGTATCCTGGGATAGGGCACACTCATCAATATCTGGAAAACAGGGGCAGGAATCAGGGTCAGGGCCTGGAGGCCTCCAACTGAGCTCACGTTTCTGTCAGAAAATAGGCAAAACCACCTTGAAACAGATTAAACACGGTCCAAAAAATATGGGAGCATCCCGGAATTCCATCTCCTCTCCCCAAGCTCTGCCCCAGGCCAGCATGGGTTAAGAGCAGCCCTCTCCCAGCAGGAAGGCAGTTACTTTTCCAAACTTTCTGCTTGATTGTTTGGAAACACCGTCCCTTTTATTTACTGAACATGTGCCTTTTTATTTACTGAAAACCCATGGGACACCTGGCAGGAGCTGGAATGCAGAGGATTTGCTGGGAGCATTAGTGAGATGCCATGGAACACAGAAAATCAGGGAGGAATGGGAAAATAGGGATTTTCTCACCCTCGCAGCAATCAACACTTCAGGGCACAAAAATTTCCCTGTTTTTCAGGAGGCTTTCAGCAGTTTTGGCCTCTCACCATTCCCACCCACTGCCTTCCACCTGCACCCCAATTCCCTTGGCACTGGGGGAGATGCTGCCACCTTCTCAACTGATGATGGAATTCTGGAGGTTTAACATTACTTTTGGTTCTTCCCAGGAATTCCCTGCTCCAGGAACATCCCCACAGCCACAGTGGGGTCGTCTTCAAGGAGATGCAGACTCAAAGTGTTGCTTCTTCATCCAGAGAGGTAAAGCAAAGGGGAGAGAGAAAGGGAGAGGAGGAGAGGGAGAGGAGCAGCCATGCTTCCAGGAAAGCATTTTAGTTTCATTTTTAGGGATTCTTTTGGAGCACTATGGTGGAGTTTTCCCTTCCCTTCCCCAGCACAACCCTAGGATTCATTTCCCCACTCAGCTCCACATCCAGCTGGAGCTCCTGCCAATCCAAACATCCTCCATCCGCTGCCATCCTGCAAAGCATCACTCCATCATTCCCCTCCCCTCTACACTAGCTTCTCCCTTGGAAATGGAGAAAAAAGTGGGAGAAAATAGCAGAGCACTTGGGAACAAGTGAATTCCAGCCTCCTCACCTTCGCAGCTCTTGCCGTCACCCAGGAGGACATATCCGGCGGGGCAGGAGCAGTGGAAGGAGCCGGGAATGTTGACACAGGCGTGGGCACAGAGCCGGGGTCCCCCTTCCTGCTGGTACACCTCGCACTCATTAAGGTCTGCGGAGACAGGGATTCACCAAGATTTCACTCCAGCCTCCTGGGAAAACCCAGGGAGCGAGCGCGGGCTGGAGGAGCGGGCATGAGGTGGGTTGGGAACGCGCTGATGGCAAATTCCAGGGGATGGCAAATTCCAGGCTGCTTGAGGGCTGTGACCAGCGGTGTCCCGCAGAGGGCAACACTGGGCCCAGTTTGTATTCAGCCATCCACGGCTTGGATGAAGGGGTTGGAGCCTCCTGAAAGAGTTTGGAGCAGCGGCCGATCCCACAGAGAGGGCGTGAAGTGTCCCTCACTAGGGATATTCCAGAACCAGCTGGACACAATTCCGTGCTATGTGCTCAGGGATGGTGGGGCTGAGCCACTGTGGTCCCTTCCAATGTGACTCCGTGACTCTGTGAGGGGATCAGGCACCGAGCCAGCCCCGCAGCCCTGTCGTATCCCGGCTCACCCTGGCAGATCCCGTTGGAAGCCGTGCCGCTCATGTGGAAGCCGGGATCGCAGCTGCACTGCTGGGTCTGGGCGATCTGGGCACAGCGGGGCTGCCGGCTGAAGGCCGGGTCATCCGTCACGCTCCAGGTGGGAGGAGCTGCGGGAAAACGGCGGGATGGGAAGTTGGGATGAGGTGCGAGGATGAAATACTCCCATTTATCCCCCAGCAAAGATCACCCACCAGTCTGAGCCTGGTACTGGCAGGTGGTCCCGGTCCACTGCGGGGGACAGAGGCATTTGAAGTGGTTGAGACCGTCCAGGCACGTCCCGCCGTTCTGGCAGGGGCTGCTCGAGCACTCGCTGATCTCTACGGGAAAAGCAGCCACGTTCCATGTTATGTCCTTTTGGGAAGCAAGCCTCAGGAATGCTGCACACACCGGGATGCTTTGGTATCCTACAGCACTTCATAGCCGGGATACCATTTCCCTCATCTCTCCTGCTGAGCTGCTCCAGCTGTAATTTCTAGTTTTCCTTGAGACAGAGAAATCGCAAAGCCATGGGGGCTGCAGCATCCCTGGAACTTTGGGGGGCAGCTGCGATCCCTACCCACTTTGAGCAACCCAATGTCCCCCCATGTTTATATAAATCCACTTTTCCGAAGAACATTCCAGGAAATGAGCAGTACCTGCACAGCGGGCCTCCTGCCCTGTCCAGCTTCCATTGGCCTGGCATATCCGTGTACTGGAGCCCAGGAGCTGGAATCCCGGATCACAGGCGAAGTGAACCTCGTGATCCACCAAATACTTGGTGCCAAACTTCCTCCCATCCGCAGGGGCTTGGAGGGCAGGACAGGCGGCTGCGAGACCATGGAACGGGGAGGAGTTTGGAGGGGGCCCTATCCTTCCAAGTCACCCTTTACTGCTATTTCCCTGGAATACTGTCCCAAGGACTCACCGGCAGGCGGCTCCGGGACGGCCTTGGCCAGGGAGGCGTGGATGGTGCTGAGGCGGCTCCTCACAGCGCGCAGCCCCTCGGAGAACCGCGTCTCCTGCCCTCTCGGCAGCTGCTGCATCTGCCGGATGGCAGCCAGAAGCTGTTGCCTGCTGAGGCAGCTCTGCGGGAACACGGACAGGGACAGGGATGAGGAATGAGGACCCCGCTGTGCTGCCACTCTTCCCAGATGCCAACCTGCTGCCCATGGAGGAGGCTGGCGTGGGAGTTCCGCAGCATCCGATGTTCCCTGAGTACCCTGACTTTGTATTTTACCCCGAATTTACCCAGATCCAGGAGTTTTTTCCACACAGGCCTGTGCTCCAGGCAGGGCTGGGATCGCTTTGTGGGAGATGCTGTAACTCATGTTTCATCCTGCAGGAGCTCCAGCCCTGTCCCACTTCCACATGACAAAAGAAGAGGGAAACAGCTGTCTTGTGAGTTCTGCCGGGGCCAGGAACGTTGGTGGGACTCCTGCCTGCAAACCGATCGCTCCCACGGGACTGACTCTTGCCGGAGATGGGCACCGTTATTATGGGATTCCTGTGGAATTGACTTGAAACCGAGGAAAAAGAGCAAAGCCATTCTCAGAGCTCAGAAATCCGGGGAGCGCAGTGAGGAGAGAGTGCACAGGGACTGGGCTGGGGGCTATGGAATTCCGGGAAAGCGAGCAGAGCTGGTGCGCTCTGTCCCACCTGGTCGGAGGGATTTCTTCCCCCCTTACTATAACCGCACTGTGGAATGATTCCTGTTTCCAAAGAGCTGCTGAGGGTTGAGAGAGTACAAACACAGCAGCCCAAGCAACGCGCTTGGTGTCCTCTACTTCCCCGGGACCAGTTTCGGGGGGTCCTGGATGCCGGGGGAGATGGGCCGGGCTGTGCTGGCAGTTCTGGGATACCCCGAGCCCAGAGGAAGGGAGCCAAAAGCAAATAGATGCTGGCGCGTCGCTGGCTTTAATAAACAGCTCTTTGTTAGGGCTGGGTTTAACTCCGTGAGCCTGCGCGAGCTCCGGCGGGATGCTGAGCCATTGCAAAGCTGGAAAATCGCCCCCAGAAGCTCCAAACGGGGATTCTTTGCTTACAGTGTGCTCGGGGGCAGCTTCAGGTGCGGGATAAGAAGGGCGAAAAGAGCCCAAAAGAAGGCGCGCGCGCTTTAAACGCGGCTCATGTGCAGTTTAAGCGCGGACTGGGGCTTTGCCCACCTGTTCGCAGGGGCAGGAGCGCGGGCAGCGTTGCGGGACTGTCGGGGCGTACGGCAGCGGGGAGCGAGCGGGAAGCGGAGAGGAGCCCCGTGCCCCCCAAAAGCCCCTCCCGGGGTCCCCGTCCCCTCTCACCTGGGCGGCCGGCGCGGCCGGGAGCGGCGGCAGCAGCAGCAGCAGCGGCGGGAGGCGGCCCCGCGCCCCCCGCGGCCCCGCCATGGTGCGGTGCAGCCCCGCCGCTCTCCGGGACCGCCTGCCCCGCGATCTCCCTGCCCCGCCCGCGCCGCCCCGTGCAGGAGACGCGGCGCTTCCCCGCCCCGGCGCCGGGCCGGCCCCGCGCATCCCCCGGGACACCGGCTGGGCTCTGTGGGTATCTATCCCCCGGGACACCGGCGGGGGGCTGTGGGCAGCCCTCCCCAGCGGCTGAGGTGCGGGAGGGTGGCTTTTCCTCCAGCAAAGCTGTTTTTGGTGCTGCCGGGACAAACGGGCACCATGCAGGAGCCCCTGTCAGCCCCCCAGCTCCGGCTGGGCCGGGACCACCCGTGGGCCAGGGAAACCCTTTCCCAGCCCTGCACACCCGCCCCCAGTTCGGTACCCTCTTCTCCAACTGCTGCGCCCTCTCTCCAGCCCAGTTCCCCCATTCCCAGCCCAGTCTCCCCCAAGGAGAGGCAAGAGGTGCTGGGTCCGGCTCTGGTTGCTGCCGAGCTGCCCCAGCTGAGGAAGCAGCAGAATTCCCCCCAAAAGGAGAAGGGGCCAGGGAAGGGCCAGGCCATGGCTGGGGAGGCTCCAGCTCTCCTGGGACCCCCTCAGGTTCCTGTTTCCCTGGTGTTGCAGCAGGAGTGATGGTTCCTCAGCACACTGATCGGATGCATGGAAACCCTTCAGGGAGAAGGGAATGTGGGAGCACACGCTCTTCATATTGGGGCACCCATTGCAGTTTTCCATAGGGATCTCTTGCAGACTGAAATCCCCCAGCAGGCTGTAGAGCTGGAGCACTCATCATCCAGGGGGATGCCCATCCCATAAACCTTAACACCCAATGGAAAAAGGGGAAAACACTAGGCCCTGCAAGGCCAGCTGCACCCTGCACCCTCAGCACCATCCACCCTACCCTCCTCTGCTCCTTCTGGAAAAGATGAATAATTATAGCAAAATAATTCCACTGTTAATTCCAAACCCCTGGGACTTCAGCCCAGGAAAGAGCTCCTGGGGAGAGCCAGCCTCCACCAGGAAAACCGTGCAGGAGATAATAAATAAAAGGGATTACTGTTTATTAAAATATTCCCTCTGTGTCCTTGCCGTGGTGCCACTCACACCATTCCCAGTGGCACCTCTGAGTCCTCCCCGTGGCCCCCAGCACGCGTCTGCTCCGACACTGGTGAAGTGCTGGCCTGGCTGCATTGGCTTCCCAGCTCCAAGCCCTGGCAGGGAAGCAGTGGCACATAGGGCTCCTCCACAGGGCCACTGAGCTGCTCCTCCACGATGTACCTGGTGTCACACAGCTCACTGGGATGCACATCCACAGCCACCAGCGCCGCCTCCAGGCCAAGGGAGCCGGGCTCTGATGCCTCCCCAGCGTCCAAATCCAAGTCCACTTGCGGGAAGCCGGAATCCTGTGTGGAGTCCGGGCTCTGCTCAGGAAGGCCGGTGTTGATGTAGATGACATCCCTGCATGCCTTGGCACTGGGCAGGTTTTCCAGCAGCTTCTCCAGCTGGACTTTGAGCTGGGAGAAGGTGGGGCGACTGGCAGGGTCAGCTCTCCAGCACTCAGACATTATTTCATACCTGGAAATTGGGAGGGGAGTGTGGTTAACAGAGGATTCCAGCATCCCAGAATGGTTTGGTTTGGAAGGAACCTTAAAGCTCATCCAGTCCCACCCTGCTGCCATGGGCAGGGGCACCTTCCACCATCCCAAGTTGCTCCAAGCTGTCCTTGAACACTTCCAGGGATGGAGTAGCCACAGCTTCTCTGGGCAGCCTGCACTTCTCTGGATTAGGGGACGTGTGGGGGCTAATTCCCAGTTTCCCTCCAAGCTGGGGAAGCCTTGAAATTCCCATTAAATCACAGTGAAACCTTCTCCCTCTGCTCCAGCTGTTTCCCAAGGGCATGGATTTGTCAGCCCAACCTGCTGTTAGAAGTGTAAGAAGCCTCTTCAAGTGCAACCCTGGGATCTGTTCCCTGGGAACATCCCAGCTGTGTGTGGGATGCCCAGTCCTTCCCTTGGCAGGTGCCTGCTCCCAGGCTGGATGTCAGGGAGTCCTGGAAGCTCCCTGTATGTCCCTGCCAGCCTCTCTGCCCTCCAGCAGGGTGGATTCTTAGAGGTTCCTGCACTACTTCCTTCAGGAACAGGCAGTGGAGAGGAGCCTTTTAGGAAATGTAAACCTCTGTTTATCCCATTGGGATTCAAAGCTCTCAGCCATGGGGTGTTAAACATTTTCAGCTCTAATGGCAATGGAGAAAAACTCAGGAAAGAAGCTTGGGAGAAAGACCTTTGCTGAGCTGCTCAGAAATCCAAAGGTTTGTGTATTCTGCATTTCCCCTTTCCAGGGGGACACAGATTTGACGCAAGGGGGAGAGAGGGAATTTTGTGGGACAAAGAGCATTACCAGCCAGAACCTTTTGGCCAAAACAAATCCAAATATAAAGAAATAAAATACTAAAATGTCCCATCACTGACCATTCCTGGTGACTTTGCCAGGCCTACAAACCCATTGCTTCCCCTCAGGATATTTCTTGGGATTTTTGCCTGGAGTTCAGCAGATGCTGCTCTGCTCCAGGATCTGGCTTTCCTTAGGCACACTGTGCAAACATTAAGGGGTTTGTTCCTAGGAAAATCCATTTTCCCAGCTGGGATTCCAGGACTCACAGCTCATCCAGGCAATCCTCGGGCTTCTTCAGGCGCTGCCCATGGAAGAGGTACTCATAGATCTCGTGGTTCTGCACCCCTGGGTATGGCGTCATCCCGCGTGTCACAATCTCCCACATGGTGATGCCAAATGCCCACTGCCGGCACAAAAGGAAAAGGCCAAGGCTGAAGGGACACTTCCAGGAGGAATGAATGGAATGATCCTTTTCATGGGGAAAGGTCACTGCCTGGAATCCAAGGGACAACAGGCAGAGCTGTGGTGCTCCCAAAATTGGGAATGACCAGGACAGAGGCGAGGACCCATTTAAGGAACCAATTGTGCCAGCAGCAGAAGGGGTCTGACAGCCTCCTGCACTTCCAGAGAATGACACCAACAGGAGCATGGCGTGGCTCAGCCCAGGTGACTGTCCCTCCAGGCATGGGGACCTACCACATCGCTCTTGGTGGTGTAGACACGGTCAGCCAGGGACTCGAGGGCGATCCACTTGACCGGCATCTTGGCGATGCGGCCCTGCCGATAGTAATCCCCGCTGTAGATCTTCTTGGAGAGCCCGAAGTCTGCCACGCACACTGTCATGTCATCTCGCAGCCTGGGGGCAAACAGGGATCAGGACAGCCCCAGGCCATATCCTGAGCCACAAACCCCAGGCTGAGGTTCCCAAGGGAACTTTTATTGAAAGGAGTAGAGTTGTACCATAAATCCACAAGATTCATCCCATGGGATGGAACAGAGGAAAACACTCACATGCAGTTCCGAGCTGCCAAGTCCCTGTGGAGGAAGTTCCAACTGCTCAGGTATTCCATGCCCAGGGCAATGTCCACCATAAACTTCACCAAGGTCTGCAGGGGCACAAACTGAGGAGGGAAGGTGGGGGTTACAGAGTGTTGATCTGAAAGGCTTCCCTGTCCAGGGCTGCCATCAAAATGGATGAGCCCACAGCAGCAGATGAGCTCTCATCTCTCAGACCATGCCATTCATTTACCCATAAGCCTGCAGGAGCTGCAGAGGGGGATTCCCTTCCCACCTTGATCCCACCTCACTCTACTGCTCCTGGTGCTCCCTACCTGCGGGGCCATTTCCAGCCGGGAGCGGAGCAGGAAGCTGTGCAGGTCTCCGTATTTCATGAATGGCAGGATCACCATGGGCTTGGGCACCTGCAAGGAGCTCAGCTCGATGCACACCCCTGGGAAACATGGACAACTCACACAGTGCCCTGGGAAAAGAGATCCAGGTCCACCCAAATCCCAGCTAGAGGGTGGGAAGGGACAGCCCATACCGAGGAGCTTGATGACATTGGGATGGTCAAAGTCTTTCATGCATGCTGCTTCACTGAGGAACTCTTCGATCTCCCTTTGGGAAAAGTTATCCACTGGGAAGCAGAGAGAAAGAGCTTTAAAACCCCAAAAGGGTGCCAGGATGCCATTCTGGACAGAGCTGAGAGAGGTACTGGGAATGTTGCATCCAGTGGGGTAGAGAGACAACTTACACTTCATGGTCTTCACAGCCACCTTCTGCAGAGGCCCTTCAGGCTGGCTGAGCCATCCCTCCATCACGGATCCAAACTCCCCTGCACCACAGGAAAGAAGGAATCCCTTTATTCAAAGCACCATCTTTCAGGACATCACCAGACCTCTAAGATCTGGAATGCTCCAAGATGGAGCCAAAAGGCTTGTTCCTCATCAGTGACAGAAGGAAGACAAGCTGAGCTCATGGAAGGATCCCTGCCTATGGCAGGAGGTTGGAATGAGATGAGTTTTACTTACCCTCTCCTAGGACCTTTCCCAAGCTCAGGGCATTTCTGTCCATGACAACATCCTGTAGCTTCTGCTGGAGCTCCCTGCTGACACCCAGGCTTCCCACTGCAAGGGAGGGGGACAGGAGCTCAGGCTCCTGAACTCACCTCCCACCTGCTGCCATTTCCCCCTCCAGCTCCTTCCAGAGGGATAAAAACGTATCCTTACGGGTCAGTTCCACGGCTCTCCGGCAGTAGGACTTCTTGGCTGTGTAGTTCACTGTGAGCTCCGAGTCATTCCTGCTGAAAGCATTCCTGAGGGAACACAAACACATCTGCTGTGGCTACTTCAGATGGATGAAGAAATCAGCATGGCAGCAGCAGGAGCCCAGGGGATGCATAGGAAAAGGGGAAATGCACGTTCCACTTCCTTTTTCCTGGATGAGCACCATCGCCTACAATGTCTGAGCAAAACAACAGCTCCACAGCTCCACAAACACCACTGAACCATCAAGGAGTGAGCCACAGAGCTTTTGGGGAGGAAATAGGATACTCATTTCCTACTCGAGCAGGAATGCTGCTGGAGCCCTGCAAAGTCCAGCTTTGGGAAACAAAACCAGGGCAGGATGCTCCAGAGCTGGGAAAGCAGGGAAAGAGTGACAACAACCAGTTAGGAAAGGGATCCTTACTCAGTACCAGTTTCCAAACAGGAAGCATGGGGCAGTTAAACACCACTTGGGAAGTCATGAGGATCAGTGAGGAGTGTTGTGTTATTGCAGGAGAAAACAGCCCTTTGTCTGTGTTTTTAAACAATGCTGGGCCATTGAACCCAGGCATGGGATGAGGCAGGAGGGTTTCTCCAGGACATGGGATATTATGGAATCATAGAATCATGGAGTTGAAAGGAACCCACAAGGATCATCCAAGCCAGCTCCTGGCCCTGCACAGACACCCCAACCATCATACCATGTGTGTCCCTGGGAGCATTGTCCAAATGCACCTGGAGCTCTGGCAGCCTTGGAGCCACAACCATTCCTTGAGGAGCCTATTCAGTTCTCTCTGGGGGAAGGATCTTTTCCCAAAATCCAGCCTAACCTCCCCTGATACAGCTCCAGCTGTTCCCTTGGGTTCAGGTCACCCTCTGGTGACCAGTGACACTGCTCTGTCATTTCCATGCCAAAACACCTCCCCCAACAAGTCACACAAGTTGACTTCCCTTTAAAAATAGGAATAGTGAGCAAAAGGTGAACTGCTGAGCTACGGAAGGGAGGGGAAGGAAAAACCCACTTAGTCACTCACCACAGGCACAAAAAACATCATTTGTGGTAACAAAATCAGTCCTGGGGACAGAATCCTCATTCCCAAATCCAGCACAGGCTACTGGCCACCCACCCCTTGGGAGCCACCCTGTTTTCCATTCCCTTACCCGTATTTTGTCTCCATGCATTGTTTCTGGATGACCACGGACAAGCAGAGGATAACTCCAACGGCAATTGTCCCACAGATAAACCCCAGGACTATGACAAAGGAGTCGGCATTCCCGGAGGCTGGAGTCGAAGAGGGGGCTGAGGTTATTAATCCTAAGAAAATATCCTGTTAATGGAGCTGTGAAAAAGCAGGCTGCAGCACCTGGGGCTTGGGGCAGGAATTCCCAGGGGTTTTCAGCGGAGCCCAAAGGGTTACACATGAAAAAAGGGAATGAGGCTTTCCTGCTCCCAAATCAGGATCCTTGGCTGACAGGGAAAGCATCCAAAGGAGGATGGAGCAATGCCAAACGGCCTCATGGAAAGCACACCCTGGGCTATTCCCAGCATCCAGCCCTGCACCTCCTTACCACTGGCAGGGATGAAGATCTCCACAGGAATGCTGAAAGGTCCCACTCCACCCTTGGTGACAGCGGCCACACGGATGGCGCAGGTGGCGTTGGTGGCCACCACGGGCAGCACAGCCACACTGCCATTCAGCTGGGCCTCGTCGGAAATGATCTGCTGAAGAGGGGAAGGGAAGAAAATCCTGGGCTGGGGAAGGCACGGAAACCAGGGGATTTACTGAGAATTGTCTCCTTGGCAACCTTTGGAGTTGCTTTACTTTCCCAGCCCAGAGGAAGTACAGCACCCGGCTATTTAGGGAGAAGAATGGCCCTGTGTGCAAGGGCCAGATGGGCTCAGGAACAGAGCTGAGCAGTGCTTCCTGTTCAATCCGAGCATTCCTGGCCCTCCCTGCTTCACAATAGCAGCAGCCAGAGCAAGAAAAAAGGCAGGGAAGGATCTGGCAAGGAGGGGAAAGGCTCTGGTGACATGGATTGTGACCCTCAGCCTTTGTTGTGGCCAGTTTGGCCACTGAGCCCTGTGAGCCTCAGCACCCACAGATACATGTGCTTTCTGGTAAGATTGTGCAAGTGCTCTGGAAGTAGATCCTAGGCTCAAGAACCACTCCTTCTGTGGCTTTTGTGTCCAGCTAATTATATTCCCACTTTTTATGTATTTCCTTGGCTGGTACCATAGCAGGAGGCAGCGTGGCTTGGTAAACTCACAGGAGCCTTTCCCTGCAAATTCCATCCTTTCTTGGTCGTTTCCAGCTGAGAAAGTGCTGCTGCTGCTCTCTGCCGATTTCCAACTGCAAAACAGCTGCCCAGCTGCAGCCAAAACATCTGGCAGGCTGCTGTGCCCAGTAGTGCCTGGCTCTTTCCTGAACATCCCACCAAAAAAGCAGGAGCTGAGGGGGATCAGTGAGTGAGGAGAGGGAATGGAGCTGAGGGGGATCAGTGGACAAGGAGAGGGAATGGAGCTAAGCGGGATCAGTGGACAAGGAAAGGGAATGGATCTGAGGGGGATCAGTGGGTGAGGAGAGGGAATAGAGCTGAGGGGGATCAGTGGACAAGGAGAGGGAATGGAGCTAAGCGGGATCAGTGGACAAGGAAAGGGAATGGATCTGAGGGGGATCAGTGGGTGAGGAGAGGGAATAGAGCTGAGGGGGATCAGTGGACAAAGAGAGGGATGAGGAGAGGGAATCAGAGCTTCTCAGAGGGAACCAGTTTCTATTCCCTGTCCCAAAAAAGCCACAGAAACGGATGTCAAACACCCAGGCCCTGGGAATGTGTGCGCACCTACTGGCAGCGATGGGAGCTGGAGCCTGTTGTCACCTCTGCTCCCACATTCCTGCCTTCCCCCTCCTTGTATCCACATGGGATTCTTTCTCTACCACCAGCCTAAAATTTGGATCCTTCCCTGTCCTAAAGGGCTCTGCTGTGTCATTTGAGGACAGATCCAGACCATGAGCACAAAGCAGGGCTGACCTGCCAAATTTAATGGGATTTTATGAGTTTTGTGGTAGCTGAGGAATTTCTTCCCATCCCAACTAAGGCAGCCTTGGCTCCAACAAGGACTGCTGCTTAAGGAAGAAAATAAACCAACTTTTGGGAATTTTCTGGTTGTGGAGAGGCCGGCAGGTGGCCCTGTGACACCAAAATCCAACTTCTTCCTGAATTTATCCTGAAAAAACTGGTGGTTATTTTGGGACAGTCCAGATTTAGCCTGTGCAGGGCCACAACTCAGGGACTTTATTCCAACTTTATTTCATAAAATAATTCTCACAGAATCATTTAGGTTGGAAAAGACCTCTGAGATTAGTAAGTCCAACCATAGAAGGAGCTTTTTGAGGAGTCAGAACTCCAGTCTCAGACTCAGACTCATGGAAAAATTGAGAACTGGAAAAAATTCCACTCCATAAGCTGGAAAAATGGAAACAGCAACAGCAACAATAAATCTCCCAGGGCTTAAAGGGCAAGGCCTGGATTTGGCCTTTTGCTGGAGAGAGACAGCTCCTGTCAGCACTTTTTTTCCAAGTCACAAGACCATGACTTTGTTTCCCTGGCTTCATTCAGGCTGGATCTATACGGAGGAGCAAAAGGAGAACAGAAAGTGCAGCATCCGAAAAAAAAATGGGGATGAGTCACTGTTTCCAGCTGGGGTCACTCCACCAGCCTGGCACAGAGGAACCCAAACCACAGCTGGATCCATTCCTGCTGTTATCCACAGGCTCTAGATGGGATCTTTTGCCCAGAGCCCAGGCCAACCTTGCCCTAGCAAATTCCTGCAGCTACTTCCCAAATCCTAGAAAAGGCAAGCAGGGTGTGTGAGGTGATTTCATGCACCCACAGACAGGCCTTTGGGCCAAAGAGTTCCTCGAGCTCTGAGATTCTGTGCTGTGGGTTAAGGCAGGGATAAATCCTGTCTGAATAAAGAACAGCTCAAAATCTAGGGAATGCAATGCCAGGAGCAGTTTGAACCCCACATGAAAGCCCAAGACAGCAAAGAAATTAGCTCTAGAAGAATCTGTGGAAGCACCAAAACCCATCTGGATATCTAGGATTTTTTCCAGGATTTTAGTAATTATTGCCCATTTCGTGGTGACTCACCACACCCTCGGAGTTGTGCCACATGTACCAGATGTGGTAGCCCTGGAGCTCCCCATGGATCCTCTCCAGGGACGGCTTCACCCAGCGGATCTCCAGCGAGGAGCTGGATTCATTGAAGGACACCGTGATGTTCAGTGGTGGCGTGGTCGGAGCTGTGGGAATCAATGGGAAAGGAGGTGAGGGAAGCTGGGAGAATGGGTGCAGAGATGTGGAGTCTGATGGAAAACGAGCTGGAGCTCAACCAGCAAGCCCATGGAAAACAGGGAAGCTTTCTTTCCCAGCCTGGGAGTAACCAGGACTCCAGAACTGCCTCTCATCCAGAGGGATTGAGGCAGGGAAACCCTTCTCCATCCCCACTCCCCATTTCCTACCTCCCTCCGTGGTGCTGGCCGTTATCCAGGGGCTGAATGCCGACCAGCCAACCTCATTCTTGCAGGAAACACGGATGTTGTACTCTTCCATGGGCTCCAGCTGCTGGATGTGATACATGTGGGGAGGCACCGAGGTGTGGAAGGGCTCAAGGGAGACGTTGCTTCTTGGAACAACTTCCTTGACCTTTAATTGGAAAATCAGTCCATAAACAGGGATTAGTCAGCAACAACCTGCAGGGAAACACGTTGGAAAACAGGATCCAGAGCCCTACCTCCCATTTGAGCTCTGCAGGGAAAGCTCATGCCAGGACATTCACAGGGCACAGGGAGAGGACCCCAGCACGTGTGGAGCTGGGAACATTCTAGGGATGCTGGGAAGGAGGGAGGGATGATTTGCTGTTTCTTGTGGCATGGAGCAAAAGGAGCACCAAATAAAATAACCAGGCAGCACATCCCACATAAACAAAATAAAGCTCTTTTTTTGTGTGGCGCATCATTGGAAAACAGGATTTATCCCCATGGGATGTCACAGGACTAATCCCAATCCTTGTCATATTTAGCAGCATGGATGAATTCAACATCCCAAAAACAAGTTCTGCTTTTCACAGAAAGACAAATTTATGGATGTGGAGCCCCCATGGAGCTGCCCATGGATCCAGTGCAGTTTTCCAGGAAACACCTCATTTTGTGGGAAGTACTACCTGGACTGGGACAGAGGGAGGAAAGAGGGAAGAGCAAGAACAAGGACAATCCAACCCAGGGTTGTGCCCAGGGCTGTGCGCTCCTCTGAAAAGCCTCCATCCATGATTTTGGGATGGCAGGACACCTATCCTTGTGCTCAATCAAGAGCCTCCCACAGTATCCCAGGATGGTCTCAGCGTCTGTTTTACAGCCAAAATATGAAAGAACAGCCTTCATCCTCAGGTTTTCATGGAGAAATTCCAAGAAATGCTCCAAGAAGATCTCTGGAAGACTCTACAAGCCTGGGGCTGCTGCAGGCACACACTTGTCCTGGTAACACACTTCCCAGCCAAGCAGAATTCCCAAAGTCAGGATTTGGAGGGGCAGGTTTCCCTCAGCTCCCCATTCCTTACAAATAATGGGAAGGAGCTGAGGGGTTGCCTGTCTCCTGAAAAAATCAGGGAATGTCACCTCCATCCCCAAGCTGTTATAAGATGCTCTGAAGGAGGTGACCAGTGACCAGAGGAACACACACGATGCTTCTGGGACCAGACATCCTAAGCATCCAGCCCAATCCTCAGTTGTCTTCTAAGAATAATCCATCAAATTAATCGATTTTGGAAGGCAATCAGGATGTTTGCAAACTGGAACAGCTGGAATTGGCAGGTGGGCCAGCTGCAGCCCTCAGGAATGAGTCACTGGCTCGGTCGGCCCAGGGATTATCCAAGGGGACAGCAGCAAAAGGGCTGAGTCACAGTTGTGTTTTTGCCAGAAACCCTCTCCTGTTTTCCACTTTCAAAGGCCATTTCTTATGGACAGACCATGAATGTTAAGTCATAGGAAATTCCTTGGCTCTCCACCCTGCTTCCCAAGCTCTGGCTGGAAGGCAGCAGCAGGATATGGTGTTAATATTAGCCCTAGTACCTTTCTTCCCTGAAATTCCTTTCACTTTTACCTGGCTTCAGAGGTCGCCTCTCTTGACATGTTATCCCAGCTGGAATGGAGATTTTCCAAGATAAAAATCATATCCTTGAGACAGCAAGATGGGCTTGGACTGGCAAAGCCACCCACATCCAGCAGGTGGAAAATGCCTGCAGGGTCTTCCCATGGAAGTGGCGTTCCCTGTGTTGTCCAGGACACAGGCAATCCCTCAGCTCCTTCCCATTATTACGTAAGGAATGGGGAGCTGAGGGAAACCTGCACTTCCAAATCCCGACTTTGGGAATGCTGCTTGGTTGGGAAAGGTTTGACCAGTTCCATAAAACACATGACAATCTGACTGTGTGGCCAATGGAAAGGGGCTCCAAGAGAGTTGGAGAGGGACTGAAGACAACAGCATGGCGTGACAGGACAAGGGAGAATGACTTCCCACTGCCAGAGGGCAGGAATAGATCGAATATTGGGAAGAAAATGTTCTCTGTGAGGCCGTGGCACAAGCCAGAGAGGCTGTGGCTACTCCATCCCTGGAAGTGCCCAAGGCCAGGTTGGAGCAACCTGGAATAGTGGAAGGTGTTGGAAGGGAGTTGGAACTGGATGATCTTTAAGGTCCTTCCAACCCAAACCATTCCAGGATTCTGTGAAATCTGTGCAGCTCATGCCAAACACCACCAACTTCCACCTGCCTTGGAGCATCCATGTGGGGGAGTTGCAGGGATATGGGAATTCTGGATGCTTACCTGGACGCTGCAGCTGTTCAAGGCAGAGAAGGCATCAAAGCCTGGTACCCAGGATATCCTGATTCCATGGGCTGTCCTGTTGAGGACCTGCACACTGACGGGAGCCGATGGAATTCCTGCAGGGAAAAGCCAAGGGCAGTCAGCTGGAAGCCTAAACACAAACCTGGCATGGTGGCTTTTCCCTGGAGCTCCGAGGGCTTGGTGTGTGGCCCCACATCCAAATTCTGCAGATGTGCCAGACCACCAAATAGGGAAGCACAAAAATGTCACTTTCAGGACTATTTTGGCCATTTCTATACTTGTGACCACTCTGGGCAGCTTAAAGGCCATGACTTATTTTGGGGAATACCTTCCTCACATTTCTGGAGCAGCTCCCATCAAGAATGTCAGCAATTTCCACTGTCTCCTATGGAAAATTCCTATGGAGCACCGCCCTGGTTATGAAGGAAGGAAAGGAGCGTGCAGCCCTTCTGAATCCTGCTTTGAAGCTGACAGTTTTGCTTTCAAATTTAGATTTTGCTGCTCCCGTCCCCCATCTCGGTGCTGGGATGACCAAACCTGATCCCGCTGAATTTTAATTATAGGATTGAAGCTGGGATCTCCCTCAGCTTGTGAAGGATGAGTGCTGGGATGTGTAGAGACTCGGACACAGGGGTTTAACAGGGAATGGGAGCTGACCTTTGATGTTGACCTGGCCCGGGCTGGATGCAGTCAGGCCTTTGCTGTTGTGGGCCTCGCAGCTGAACAGCGCCGGCTTGTTGAGTCCTGCCAGGAAAACACAGACCCATTCCCTGGATATCCCAAACCATCCCAATCCCACCAGCTCCCCACCAGCAAACACTCAAGGTTTCCTTTCTTAGCCTGTTTTCACTTCCCTCTGTGACACTTCTGCTGCCAGTGCCCAGGGGTGACCCCAGGCTCCAGCTGCCGCACTCCCACATCGGGGTCACACATGTGCCATGCCTTCAAGACCCAGCACGGCAGGGACAGGATGTCCCTACGGAGCCCTTGCACAAGCTCCTATGGAAGGGGTTGTTTTCCCTCCAAAAGGGGAAAGGCAGAGAGCAGAAGAGCCCCTGCCACGGGCTGGTCAGATGATTTAGTGCCGGTCAAGGATTGCTCAAATCCCCCAGCTGATTGTAGAGAAGGACCATTAGAAATACCCGAGGGCAGATTCTCCCAGCCTGGGTGAGGTGACCCAAGGCTTGGGATGCCTCTCCCATGCCAAGGTGGATGTGGGGAGTGCTGGCTCAGGGTGCCAGGGCTCCTGGACCAGGAGAAGCTCTGCTCCAATGACCCAACCTAGCAGGTGCCAGGCGGATGTGAGGACATCCAAGAGGAATGAGTCACTTCTTCCGGCTTTCACTGCCTTTTAAAGGCCACCTGCTGCTGGATGTCAAGACCAGGCAATTATAGCCCAGCTCTTAATTAACCACCAGCCTCATCCTCACAAGCAAAGCAAGAAATAACTCCATCTTTTGCCTCTGCAGAAAAACTAGAGTGGGGATTTATGGGACACCAAGGATTTTTCTCCCTGTGTCCCACCAACTGTCATGGACACACAGCCAGGGGGCATCCCAGCCTCTTACAGAGACACAAAGTGGGAACCAACATTCCAGCAGCCCAGGAGAGCAGCCAGGTTCATGTTGCCACAGCCAGAGGCTGGTGGAAAAATCTGCTGCTTGCTCAGGAAAGAGTCAGTTGAGTATCTTGCCTCTTCCAAGGAAGGGATTTCTGGCAGCAGCCAGAGATGGTTGGATAGGGCTTCCTGCCCCAGAGGTGTTCCAGGGCTGTGTATGGCACAGGAACAGCCCCTCCTGGTAGGGATCAGCTCTGCTATGGCACAAGGCACATTCCCAGCTGTGGTGTTCCACAAAAGGGACACTCCATGGCAGGGACACTCACAGCTCACCTGGCACAGTCAGGACTGACGGGGAGATGTGGGGTTTCTGGTTGACCTGGATGTTGTTCTGGAACCAGTAGATCTCCACAGGCTCTGGAGGTCCCACAGCCTGGCACGTCAGGTTGAAGGGGCTGTTCCTGGTAACATTCAGCTGCTCGGGCTGACGGATGAAGTGTGGGAGACCTGCATGGACACAGGGAAGCAAAGGATTGCCCATTTCTGGCTCCCAGCTCCTGGTCTCTCAGCCAGGACACAACTCTACAGCTGCTCCAGCTCACCTTCTAGCTGCACCAGGATGGGATCAGACACCACCTCCACACCAGAGATGTTGAGTTTGCAGACGTAGGAGCCGTTATCTGAGCGCTGGGCACCAAGAATGCTGCCAGACAGAACAGACACTGGTCTGTTCAGACACCTCAGGTCTTGTGGCTTCCCATCTTCCCTGGGAGCCAGCCCTTAGGGCACCCCTCATTCCCACCTGCTCCAGAAGGCCGGAAATACTCACCTGAAGGTGGAGGTCATGGCCACCTCCCCCTCATCGGGGATCTCAAAGTGGCTGCTGGCAATGCGATCCAGCACGTGCAGCTCCCTCCCATCCTTCCAGAGGGAAATTCCTGGGGCATCAGGCCGGAGCAGCTCCTGAGGCACTTGGATGGAGCAGTTGAAGGTGACGTCCTTGTGTTCATTGATGACCACATGCCGCACCATGGGGTTGAATCTGAGCTGTCCAACAGAGCTGCCTGGGGGCTCCTCCCTGGTGCTCAGGTGCGGCCAGTGGCCAAGCAGGCTCCGCTGGGAATGCCGGGAATTTGCCGACAGGTATAGCCTCACACCTCCTTCTCCGTCAGCATCCTCTGCAAGGGAACACCTGGGGTATGTCACCACCACCAGCAAGTTTGGGAGACCTCGCAGCAAAACAACCCCACTGCTTCCAAGAATAACTGAAGGCAGCTCATTTCCACTTCCCAAAATGTTGTCCCAGAATTCTGTACAGGTAGCACCTCTAAAAAAGTCTTTTTTAAAACCAACAGGAGCAGCCCAAGCTAAAGAAAACACCCAGCCACATTTCTTTGGGAAAGGGGGAGGCAGGAGCTACTCTTGCTGCATTACACTCCTGGAACTGCAATATAAAAGGATCCCTGGGCAGCAGGACTTTGGGACTTTACTCCAGCAAACCCATTGCAGAGCCTCATCTGAAGCATTTTCAGCTGGGGCAGAGGAAGAGCTCCCTGCTGGAATTTTTCCGATTTTAGGCTCTGCCAGGAGCCTGTCCCTTCCCAGGACAGGGAGAGCCTGTCCCCCCAGGACAGGGAGAGCATGACATGCTTTGAGTCAACTTCTGCTAAGTGCCTCCACTCCACTACCTTTCCCAGAAATAGAGCGGCAGACGGATGAAGAAATGCCTTTGGACAGTGTATAGGAGCCAGCTGCTGTTCAGTGTTGCCCTCCCAAGGTTTTCTCTCATATTTTTTCCCAAGGGAAAGCTCTTTTTGAGGACTTCATACCCCCACCTCCAAATCACCAAATGGCATTTTCCCCCTCCCTCCCAGCACTTCCCACCCAAAAACAGCTGAGATAAAGAGCAGCTCCACTTAAAGCAATTCTCTTCCAAAAATATGTGTATTTTTGAGGAGATCAGATCTAGGGAATCAGCCACGTGAAGGTTGGTTTTCCTGAACCATTTCTGAGCTTCCTGAGGCTTTCCCAGCCATCAGCAATCCTGAGTCGAGTGGTAAATCTCCCTTTCAGCAAGCAAAGGCATTGTGCCAGACAGGAATTTCAACAAAATTAATTCCCTTTTCCAAGAAAGAAAAGCCAAACAACCACTCACAGTTTAAAAGATAAAGAAAGCACAGTTTTTATTGAACCTGAGCTCAGCTGAGTTTGTTTTTGGGCAGGTTTTAGCCCTCAAACATCAAACAAGTTTTTAAAGCTATGTCGTCACTATTGTGAGTAATCGGGCATGAGCCTGGTGTGTTTTTCCCAGAGCTAAGAAACACAGCCCAGTTTTGAGGTTGGATATATCCCTTTGCTAAATCTCTCCCTATTTTTAACTCTCAAGAAATGCTGCTTGAGGACAGAATGCCAGCAGGGTTTTTCAGTCCAGAGGGAAGGGGGAGGCTCTCCCTGTCACCCCCGCAGCACAATGGGCTTCCTTTTCAGAAAAAAAACAAAAAGAGCTGCAGCTTTTCCAACCTGCGTCCCTAAGCCTTCCATCCCAACACAAACAGAGCCCATGTGACTTCTGCAAAGCTGCAGGGACAGCCATGAATGTGCAGCCGCATCTCCACAGCTCCCAAAGGAACTGCCAAATACAAACAAGCAGCGACCCCAAATTCCCTTCCCTTCCCTGCCCCTCCTGGAGGTCATTCAGCCTGGAGCCGCTCCCTGCCTGGCACAATTCAGGCTCCAACTGCTGTTTTCATGCTCCATTTGAAGGGTTCTGGCTCTGGCTGGAGCACCTCCCCTGGCATGGACCCCTGGCTGGGGAAGACATGGATTTGTGCTGCATCCTGGGAAAGTTTCTGCTTCCCTGGGCTGCTTCAAGCTTAAAGGCAAAGAGCAAGGAGGATCTCAGCCTTGTTTTCACGCTAATTAAGTGGAAGAGGTGTTTGCTGGCCCAGGAATGAAATACTTTCCTCTTTGACTCATGTGAGTACAGGAATTCCTCATCTCCAGCACTGCCTTTGGGTACCCTAGAAGTTTGGGATAGGAATATCCTCACAGCACTTTGGAAGGGACTCACCCTGTGTGGCAGGACAGCTCTTGCTTGAGTCCAGAGCAGTTAGGCTGGCTGTAAAATTACAGGCTAAAGCCAGGGAGCTGCAAGCCTGGCATGCCTGTGTGGGTGCTGGAGCAGCTCCTGTCCCAACCACAGCCAGGCCTGAGGTAAAAGCTGGCATGGAAATCAAACCACTTGCAAGGGCACTGCTGCTCTCCTGGAACACCTGGAACTGCAGCAAAACTCCAGGCCCAACAGAGGCAGATCTTGCTGCACAAGATCCTGTGTGCCTTTCTCCCTGAAGAAAGGAATTTTAGCAGGAAAATCTTCATTAGGAATTAAGAACAATATGCACACCCCTCGACTGAAACAACAAGGTCTTTACTGCAGTCATGATGCAGTCATGATGCATCCAGGTCTGCCAAAACGCTGGCTGCATCCCTACCCCTGGAATTCCCACTGCTTGGAGTAATTCACCTGCTGACAGCAGCTTCTGCTCAGGCACTGTTGAGCAGGAGGAATGAGGAGCCCCTGCCTGTGGGGTTTCCAACCTCCCCATCCCCTGGGAGCTGTGGTAGACCTGGAAGGGTCATGTTAATGCTAGACTCAATGATCTTTTCCACGCCAAACAATTCTATGATTGTAAGAAATTAATGTTCTCCAGGGCCACACCTGAATCCAAATAAATTTTCCTTATTCAAACACCTTTTGTACAAATCCCCAGGATTCCTGGTTACATTCACAGAGAGTTCTCCTCACTGCAGGCTCCTGCTGTGACAGCCAGGACTTTAACTCCTCCCTGCCCAAAGCAAACACCCACATTCCTGCCTTCCCTGCTAAATTCCATCTGCACAGTGACTTCAAGACACCCCAGCACCCCTGAGATCCCCCAGCAGCTCCAAAAGGTCGGGCAGCCCTGATCACAGGTTTTTTATAAGTCCAAAAATTACTTTATCTCCTAATTTCTTTCTGCAAATGGAGTTGAAAAACCACCACACTGCCTGCACTGCAAAGCGCCACAAACCGTGGTGATTCCTGGGGATTTTTCCCAGCATCACTACGTAGCTGGCTCATGACTAATGGGATAAATCCCAGGCTGATCTGCCACAATTTGTGGTCCCTGCCTGTCATGGTGTCCCCGGCAAGCAGAGGCAAATCAGGCAGCGAAGTACTGGGGCAGGACCATGCTGCAGAGACAGAGCTTTTTCCTGGGACAGCCAGACTGTGTCCCAGGACATCCAAATCACGTCCCAAAAGAGCCAGACCCTGTGCTCCAGGACAACAAAATCGTGTGTCGCAGGACAGCCAGACCGTGTGTTCGAGAACAGACAAACCATGTGTCCCGGCACAGCCAGATCCGGTGTCTCAGCATAGCCAAACCGCGTGTCCCCGGACAGCCAAACCCTGCGTACCAGAACAGCCAGACCCGCTCCGGGTTGCGATGCGGCCAGAAACCCGTAGGGAGATCCCTGCGCAGCTTTTCCTCGGGACGCACCGGGCGCTCAGCGGGTACGGCGTGCCCGTGGTGCCCACACCACAGGCCGGACCGGAGCAGCACCCGCGGGGAAAGCGCTCCCCACGCCCCTGACAAGCTCCGCTCGCCGCTCCCCGTCCCGGGGCCGTCCCCGACTCCCTCCGTACCCCCGGCGGACTCACCGGC
This sequence comes from Dicaeum eximium, assembly GCA_013396995.1. Lineage (NCBI taxonomy): Eukaryota > Metazoa > Chordata > Aves > Passeriformes > Dicaeidae > Dicaeum > Dicaeum eximium. The sequence goes on along the minus strand of VWZP01008977.1, from coordinate 196,589 downwards.
CCCTCCGCGGGGCGGGCGCAGGGACGCCAGCAGCGCCCAGAGGAGCGCCCAGCGCCCGCCGCCCATCGCCCGCCGCCACCGCCAGCGCCACCACCTCGCTCTCCCACCGGGACTGGCACGGCTCCACCAAAGGCAACAAGGCTGGCAGCAGCACCGCTCCGCCACTGGCACCAGGCGCAGGACTTGCAGCGGCCGCGGGAGCGGGACGCGCTCCGCTGCTCTGCCGTGCTCGGCGGCCGCCAGCGCCGCCGCCCCGCCCCGGCCCGCCTCCCGTTGGGGGTGGGAGCGGGCAGCACCGGGACTGCCGTGCCGAGAGTGCTCCCCCAGGACTGCCGGGCTCAGCTGAGCCCTGTCCCCAAGGGCCACACGGCTTTTACACCCCTCCGCGGTGAGGATTCACCATTGCCCTGGGCAGCTGTGCCAGGGCTGGACAGTCCTTTCTGTGAAGGAATTTTCCCAATGTCCAACTTAAACCTCTCCTACCATAGCTTGAGGCAGATTGCTCTTGTCCTGTCAGTTGTTACCTGGGAGCGGAGACCGACTCTCACCTGGCTGCAACTTCTTCTGCCCCATCCCTGGCAGTGTCCAAGTTGGATTGGGCTTGGAGCAGCTTGAGCTAGTGGAAGGTGTCCCTGCCCATGGCAGGGAATGGGATGAGTTTTAACGTCCTTCCAACTCAAACCATTCCATAATTCAGACACTTGTAGCAAGTGACAAAGTCCCCCCTGAACTGCCTTGTCTCCAGGCTGAGCCCCCATGCCCAGCTCTCTCAGCCATTCCTGGTGCTCCAGACCTTTCCCCACCTCCATTCCCATGTCTGGATACACTCCAGTGCATCCAAGTCTTTCTTTTCATGCAGGGCCCAAAATTGCCCCCAAGATCTGAGGTGAGGCCTCACCAGTGGTCACACAGGGGGACTGTCACTGTCCTGGTCCTGTGGCCGCACCACTGCCATTGGCCTCCTTGGGTGCCTGAGCACACCTGGGCTTGTGTTCAGCCACTGCACACCTCAGACCTTTCCTAGCCACTCATCCCCAGCCTGCAGCGCTCCCTGGGGTTGTTGTGACCCAAGCACAGGACCAGTCACTTCACCCTATGGAATCTCACCCCATTGCCATCTGTCCTGTCCAGCACAGGAATATTGTGCTGAAGGCACTGCTCCTTCTCACCTGGCCCACATCAATAGGACAAGAGGGGACACGGACAAAACCAAGGAAAGGAGGAAGACCCAGGTGAAAACAACATGAGCTGTTAACCCAAGGCACACTGAATACATCTCCTGTGGCATGGGAAGGAAACAAGGGAGTTTCTGGGTATTTGGATCCTGCCCCAACACTGGCCTTGCATGGGGACATTTGGGACTAAGGTGTATCAAGGCCATGAGTGTTTCCTCCCTCCTCCCACGGGAAGGGACTGGGATTTGGGGAACCAGCAGCGTGATGATGTGGCTGAAAGGCACTGGTATTTCTCTGCACCAACCTTTCTGCTCCCTGAACCTGTGACACAAGTCACAGCCTGCTGCAATCTTCCCAAAGAATAGAACCATACCTAATCCACTTTGAAGCCTTTTCCAACTGGGAAGAAAAACCTTCTCAAGCTCAGTGAAAAAACTCCAACAAACCATCCCCAGACTTCTTTGACTTGCAAAGCTGCTTATTCACTGCACATCCACAGGCTTTGGTGACAGGGATTGAATTTTCCTACCAGCTTCCCACATCTTGAAGCCATCAGCAGCCAAGGAAGGGCTCATGGAGTTGGAGGCCCCAAGGAAAGGGGAGAAGGAAAACTCACTAAAATTCCTGCAAGAAGTTGGAGCATCTTCTGTGCAGATCCAGTAGCACTGCTTTTCCTCCAGATGTTGGGCACATTCCCTGTGGATCCAGCACACCCCAGGGAGCAGGATGAGACCAGGGACAGACATTTGTCCTATGCTTGTCATTTGTGGTCGGCCTTTGTCACACAAGTGCACTTTGATCTGGCTGCATTCCTTGCTGCTCCTGCTGGCTTTGCAATTTTTGGGAACAAAGCAATTGAAAAGCCTTTGGACTTTGTGGGCTGCAGAGTGGGAATGGCCCTTGCATCAGGATACAGTCGCCCCACTAACACAGCATGAGTAAGTTTGTCCAGTTTGTGCAAAAAAGAAGTTAAAAAATAAACAACATGCAGGACCATAAAGAGGATTTCAGCAGTTCCTAAAAATCCCTGATATGGGTCATTTCTTTGCAGCAGGTTGGGTTCTGCTCCAGCTCCAGAGGGTTTGTTGCACAAGCTAACATGAGGAAGAGGCTGGTGCACAGAGAGGGAGGAAAAAATCAGAGAGAAGAAATCAGAAGAGAAGCTCTCAGGTGAGGTTTGTGATAGGAAAAGCCTGGAAGCAGCTGGCAAGCGCCAGTCTGACCCCTTTGGCTCTTGGATACCTCGCTGCCATCCTCCTGCTCCTCACAGCATATGGAATACTAGAATGGCCTTTTTTGGTCCAGGTGGCAGATTTCCGACCTCAGAGCCCAAACTCAAATGTTCCTGTGGGGTATCCATACAAACCACTCATGGGTTTTGGCCCCTGAGTCACCAGATCTCCCCAAGAAGCATCCTCTGTTCCCACTGCCTGGAGTTGGGAATCAGGAGGCATTTAGCCCTAAGAATATCTCCTGGGAAGGGGGAGAGGGAAAAAGGCAACTGATGTCAAAGGAAGGAGGGACAACCTTTCCTGGAAACAAAGTCTGCCTGTCTGAGCAGCAGGATCAGCCCTGAACCAGCTAAACCAGTCGCTCTCCAAGGTTATCCAATCCATCACCAGCAAGGAGAAGTCCATGTTTTCCTGCTGTGTCCTGCACCAGAGGGAGAGATCCTTATCCTCACAGATTCTCCTCCCTAGGTGAGAAGGTCCCCAGAAGATCCTTGGCAGGATCCCAGCAATGCAGGTGCCTGAGTCTGACCCTTTTTTGCAGTTTCACTTCAGAGCATCGACTCTGTTTCCTCACCAGCCTTTGGGAGACCTCAGAGTCAACACAACCTTTGGGAAATCAGATTGTTTAGCAGAAATGGCACTCAGCAATCAGACTTGTGGGTTTTTGTCTGCTGAGAACTTTTTCCTCCCTGGCTATTTCTGTGTTTTTATTTTCATTTTGCTAAATTGTTCCTTTATTTCTGCTTCTGCTTTGGGCCTATTTTTATTTCAATTTACAGGGGCTCCTGTTCTTTCAAATGCCAAATTCCTTTGCCAATACATCCTTAGCTGAGGGCAGCTGGCTCGTTTGTGCTCAGTGCTAAACCCCAGGCACAGGATGTAGCTCCCAAACAATTTGCAGGGAAAAACTGAACATTTTGTGATGCCATTAAGATGCCTTTTTCTTTCTGTGCCTGCTCTGGGCACTGGGACACACTGTGGCTGTTACTGGGTACATCCTATCCCTTGGCTCAGCTGATTTTTCCCAGGACAATTTCTCTTGCTCTGCAAATCATTTTGCAAAACCAAAGGTTGGACACTGGCTTTTCCCATCCTGCTTCTGCTTTCTGAGAAGTGCTTCTGTCCCAACTTAAACCAAAGAACCCCAAACCTCAGTTTCAAGTATGCTTTCAATTCATCCACAGCTTCTCCCTTCTTTGATTATTGTGAAACTCATGTCTTGAAAAGAAATCATTTGTCCTTTCAGTTCCCATTGACATATTTCATACAGGTTTTAGAGGAGGGTTAGATGGGATATTGGGAAGAAATCCTTCCCTGTGAGGGTGAGGAGGCCCTGGCACAGGTTGTCCAGAGAATCTGTGGCTGTCTCATCCCTGGAAGTGTCCAAGCCCAAGTTGGATGGGGCACAAATCATATGAGAACAGAAATGGTTGTAAAGCACTGCAAGAAGCTGCCCAGGGTAGTGGTGGAGTCATCATCCTTGGAATTGTTCAAAAAAGCATGTGGATGTGGCACTTGATGACATGGTTTAGTGGTGAACATGGTGGTAGGGATGACTGATGGTTGGACTTGATGATCTGAAAGGTCCTTCCCAACCTTAACTTCCATCCAGGAGGGTGAGGGGATGACACAATCCCCCTCCACTCCAGACAGAACAGCCCCTCCTGTGTGCCAGAAGCCAGGATTTTAGCTGGGATAAATCAGCAGGGCCCAGACTTACACAGATTTATGCTAATCCATGTCACAAGCACATGGAATGCTGGGAAGAGGATTGCACACATGCCCAGGAGTGGCTGCAGAAGCCCCATCAGTCCCACAAAGTAGTTTCTTAAGCACCATATCAGAGAATTCCAGAATCCCAGAATGTTTTGGGTTGTAAGGGACCTTAAAGATGATCCCATCTCACCCACTGCCACGGGCAGGGACACCTTCCACTCTCCCAGGGTGCTCCAAGCCCTGTCAGCTTGGCCTGGAACACTCCCAGGCATGGGGCAGCCACAGCTTCTCTGGGCTAATGTCCATGTCTCAAACACAGCCAGCCATGGAGCCAAGCAGGGATTGTTTGGAATAACAGACAAGGATCATTGGTACTAAATGCCAGGGAAATGAACAAGATGTGACTGGAGAAGCAGCCATACAGAAGTAGGGCAGGGCTTTTCTGGGACAAACAGCCTTGTTCCAGTTCACGGAGACATAACAACAACAAAAAAAGACAGCACCAGCACAGAATTCTTTCTTCCTTTATTTCAGAGCCCCTTCAGGCACTGGAAGGGGCTCTAAGATCTCCCTGGAAGCTTCTCTTTTCCAGATGAACACTCCCAATTCTCATGGAGATTGAGCCTAAGACTGGATACAGCTTCATCCCACCTCCTCTCTGAAAAGGAGTTTAGGAAACAAGGGGGTTCATTCTGAATCTCCCTTACCCTTTCCTCCCTTTTACATCCCTGGCTTCCATCAAAATCACTCTACATGGATTCTGATTATTCTTTATCATGAAATCCCGGGATGATTTCGGTGGGAAGGAACCTTAAACATGAGCCAGTTCCTTGCGATGTGCTGGGAAACCTTCCACTATCCCAGGTTGCTCCAACCTGGCCTGGAACACTTCCAGGGATGGGCCAGCCACAGCTTCTCTGGGCAACTCTTCCAGTGCTTCACCACCCTCACAGGGAAGAAATACTTTCCAACAGCCCATCTAAACGTAGTCTCCGTCAGTTTAAAGACAGTCTAGTACAACTCCAGGCTGTGTGCTGGGCGATTCATGACGGAAGTCGCCATGGGAGGACAGCAGTCACCAGCCACTGCTGCCCGGGACCGCCGTGCCAGCGCTCGGCGGGACTGTGGCACTGAACGGCATTTTGGGGGAAGTCTCCCCTCAGGATATGCCGGGAGGCGCTGGATTCCCGCCGGGATATGCGAGGAACTGCAGCATTCCCCCGGAAGCGGCGCGAGGACCCCGTGGCGCGGCCATGGCGCAGCGGGCGCGCGCGGGGCAGGGCGGGAGCGCCAAGATGGCCGCGCCCGCGTGAGGGGCCGCCGGTGCCGTTCCCCGCGCGTTCCGGTGCCCGCGGGAGCCGCTGGAGCGTCCCGGAAATAATGTGGATATCGGGGCCCCATGTCGGACCACTGTGACGAGAGGGCGACGATGATTGCGGCCGGCGACCTGCAGGAGTTCGCGCCGCGGGGCCGCGAGCAGAGCCGGCGGCACCCGAGCGCCCTGAGCCTGCAGCTGCGGCGGCTCCAGCCCGCGCCGGAGCTCTGCTCCTCCGACGGCGCCGCAGGGCTCGTGGGCTCCCTCCGAGAGGTCACGATCCACGACCGGCACCGGGTACGAGCCTTCCTGAGCTGGGGGTTGGGAGGGACGGGAACTTAAAGCCCATCCGGTTCCTGCCCGCTGTCGAGGGCTGGGACACTTTCCACCAGAGCGGGTTGCTCCAGGCCTCGTCCCGCCTGGCCTTGACTTCTAAGGATGAGGCAGCCTGTGCCAGGGCCTCACCACCCTCCCAGAGAATTATTCCTTCCCAAGGTCCCATCTAACCCTGCCCTTTGGCAGTAGGAAGCCATTTCCCCTTGTCCTGTCAATCCAGGCTCGTGTCCAGGTGCCACTCCAGCTCTCTTGGAGCCCCTTCAGACACTGGAAGGGGTTTTAAGGTCTGTTTGGAGGCTTTTCTTCTCCTGGTGAACACCCCCAGCTGTGATGGAGATCGAGCCTAAGATTGGATCCATCCATATCCCAACTCCTCTCTGACAAATTTAGGGAGCAAGGGGGTTCACTCTGAATCTCAGAACTCTACAAAGGGTCTTCCTTACCCATTCCTCCCTGGCTTCCAGCAAAATAATTCTAAATGGATCCTGGTTGTCCTTTACTGTGGAATGGCAGGGGTTTTTGGGTTGGAAGGGATCTTACGGATCATCTCATTCCACCCCCTGCCATGGTCACGGACACCTTGCACTATCCCAGGTTGCTCCAAGCCCCGTCCAACCTGGCCTGGGACACTTCCAGGGATGGGGCAGCCACAACTTCTTTGTGCCAGCACCTTGTAGCTGGCCAAACTCATCACACCCATGGGTCTTGTGCCTTTTCCTTGACAAACCTCTGTTTTCCAGGAAAGTTGGCAGCTGAGGAAAGGCATCAGTGATGTTGGGGAGGAGGCGGACTACGATGAGGAGCTGTACGTGGCCAGCAACGTGGTCATCTGGAGCAAGGGCAGCAGAAGCCAAGCATCCACCATGTACAAGGCATTCACCGTTGACAGCCCCGTCCTGCAGGTACAGAAATGTGGGAAAGGGGCACTGAGGGAATCCACAGACCCTTTCCAGACAGTGTTTTGAGGTGGGGTTAGATGGCGGAACACGGGACAATGGGAGCAGCTTGTTCTGAAAAATTAATGATGCTGTGTTGGGTTTCAGGCCTTGTGGTGTGACTTCACTATCCCTCAGGAAAAATCAGAAAAAGCTGATGGTGAGTGTCCTGTTTCTTGTGCTTCTGGGCAAATGCTCAGAGCTGAGCTCCCTTGGCTTGGAATCATGGAATTGTTTAGGTTGGGAAAGCCCTCAGAGACCACCGAGTCCAGCTGTTGCCAAGGCTGCCACAAAACCACATCCCCAAGTGCCAAATCTACATGGCTTTTATAGCCCTCTGCCTGTGTCAGGGCTGGATACTTTTTTGGAGAAGAAATTCTCCCAATATCCACCCTGAATCTCCCCTGGTGCAACTTGAGGCTGTTTCCCCTCATCCTGTCCCTTGTTCCCTGGAAGCAGAGCCTGACCCCCACCTGGCTGCACCCTCCTGTCAGGGAGTTGTGCAGAGTCAGAAGGTCTCCCCTGAGCCTTCTTTTCTCCAGGCTGACCTTTTGCAGACAGTCCTTGTATTCCAGCCCCTTCCCAGCTCCATTCCCTTCTCTGGACACACTCCAGGAGCTCGTTCACCACAACTTGAAATGTCAGAATTTACTTTTTGTGTATAAGGGATGTCTGAAACAGAGTGAAGCTTCACTGTGTAATTGGTTTTTTCCTTCCTTTCCAGCATCAGGCAGTGAGGAAATAGTGGAGAAATGTATCTGCATTTTGCAGAATTCCTGCATAAACATGCACAGCATGGAAGGGAAGGATTACATCACTGCTCTGCCTTTCCAGGTAACTTCTGCCTTTCTTTTTGTCCACAATTGGAACATTTTTGTCCACATTTACATTGCTCTGCATAAAAAGCCTGAATATCTTATTTTTCTATAAAACCCTCAAACATAATCAACACAGCACATGGTTGACTTTTTATCCCAGCATAAATCCATATTTTTTATAGGTTGCAAATGTCTGGCCAACCAAGTATGGGTTGTTATTTGAGCGCAGCAGTTCTTCCCATGAGGTGCCTCCAAGTCCACCCAGGTATGGGATGAGGAATTTGGGTGGTTTCCTCTTGGATAATCTAATAATGAATGGAGGAGTTGGAGGGCAGTGGTGAAAGATCCGTGTGTTTCTTATAGGAAAAGGTAAAATCGGGTGGAAAAGGAGGAAGTTGTGGTTGGCCCATCCCTGGAAGTGTTCAAGGATAGCTTGGATGGGGCTTGGAGCAGCCTGGGATAGTGGCAGTGTCCCTGCCCATGGCACGGAGTGGAATGGGATCATTTTAAGATCCCTTCCTATCCAAACCATTCTGGGATTTTATTGATGTGATTATTCCAGTCTTTTTATCCCATCCCAGTGACTCTGAGTGAGCACACTCAAAGCTGAGTGTTAAAAACTATTTGGGAATGCTGGTCCTGGGAGTAGGATCTGGGAAGCATCAGCCTGATTCCATTAAGGTTTGTCCTGGGAATTGGTTCCAGGCTGTCATGGACAGCTGGGAGAGTCACTGAGGGATTGTCATTGAGACATTTTCTCTTAGCTGCAGTATCCCATTTTCTCTTGGGTGAGGATCCCATTCTCTGCTGGGTGGGGATCCCATTCCTTGTTGGCTGAGGCTCCCAGCCCCTATGGAAGCCCTCTGTGGATCCCAAAGGAAGCAGCTGGACAATGTACTGATGAGCAGCTTTAATCCATGCTTTTGGGTTTTTCCCTGGGATTCTCTAGTCCTCGGAAGAGCTGGGATTAGGAATAGAGGTCCTGAAAAGTTGAGTCTACTCAGTCAATTGAACAAGCTTCTTGAGTTGGAATCTGTGTCCCTGCTGTCACATTTTAGGCTCTGATTTGTCTGGCTTTTCCCTAGGGAGCCTTTGCCAACGATGTTCAGCATGCTGCACCCCTTGGATGAGATCACCCCTCTGGTCTGGAAGTCTGGAGGTACATTGGATGTCACTGGAGTCCCTCAGGGTGGCAGCAAATCCCAGTGTGTCCTTGGAGCGTTCCTTGTATCAAAAGATTCAGGAAGAGTCACTTCCAAGGATGCAGTTAGAGTGGCTGCATGAACAGGGAAGCTGCTCAGGGGAGAAACCCAGATTGTGGAAGGGAATGTTGGAAATGCTCATAGTATTGTTGTGAAGCAGATCCTTTGGAATACATCCCTGTTTTCCAGGAGTGTTTGGATCGTCCCGAGTCCAGTACGTGGCTGACCACACACTGAGGATCGTGTTCCTCAGTGCTGACCCTTCCATTGTGATGACCTATGACACTGTGCAGAGCTTACACACAGTCTGGGCCCTCAGGAGAGTCAAGCCAGAGGTACACATTCCCTGGGGGATAAAGATTCCTGGAAAACAGCTGAGTGCATTTCCATGCCCTTATGTCTGTTAGGAATGGCTGGGATTTGGGATTTATTTTGTTTATAAGAGTAAGGTGTTTGGTGGGGCTGGTTCTTTTGGTTTTTAAGAAGTTTTTTCCATCGATTTGCCTGGAGCAGGGAGATTGTGGTGTGGTGATTGTCATGGATTATGTTATTAATATATTATTCCATACATTGGACAAGAAGGCTTAAGAAAAGTAACTTAGTGCCATGAAAACTTTAACAGTGAGGGTTGTGAGGCCCTGGCAGAGTTTCCCAGAGAATCTGTGGGTGCTTCATTCCTGAAAATATTTCAGGTTGGACAATTCTTGGAGCAACCTGGGGTAGGAGAGGGTGTTCCCATGGCAGAGGGTGGAACTGGCTGGGGCATTAAGGTCTTTTCCAACCAAATCCTGTGATTTTGTGAAAACTGGTGGAGCAGTTTCTGTGGGAGTGGAAGAGCAGGGTTGATGCGATTAACTCCGTAGACTGAGCATGAATTTGTAACACATAACTGATGGGAAAAGCTGTTGTAAAAGCCTCTCCCTGGCTGTCCTTGCCCACATGCCATTGTTTTTCCTCTCAGGAACAGAGCCTGGTGCTGAAATTCCCAGAGCAGGGGGGCACCCCCCAGCATATGGCCACCAGCAGCTCCCTGACTGCTCATCTCCGGAGCCTCTCCAAAGGAGACTCCCCTGGGGGCTCCCCTTTCCAGAACTACTCGTCCATCCACAGCCAGAGCAGATCTGGCTCCTCTCCCAGCCTGCAATCCCGCTCTCCCACCATCTCCAACATGGCTGCTTTGAGGTGGGTACCCACAGCAAATCCCAAAGGATGGGAGCTATGGAATAGCATGGACATGTTTTGCTCTCTGTCTTTCCGTCCAAGGCTCAGGTGCCTCTTGTGTTGCAGCACCTGAAATTTCCCTTCAAATGCCCTTCCTGTGCCATTATCCCAATAGTACAGGAGGATAGTGCTTGTGCCAGAGCCAAGGAGGCTGCTCTGTCATGGATCAAGGAATGTCTACAGGATGTTTGAGTCCCAGGAGTGTTTTGGGCTGGCTTTTCTAAAGAAATTAGAGGGAAGAGGTTGGGAGAGGTTTTGATGGAATGGACCATCTGAAATTCTTTTGAAATCTCATCTATTGGATTCAAACAGAGATGCCTGGAAAATAATTACAGAATTGTTTTCCTGTGCTAGAAAACTAAAGGAAATCAACAGTGAGCTAGTTCCTGGTTTAGGGTTTGATTGGGTTTTAAAGTCAGTGGATGAACTCCCTGGGATTCTCCCTGATTTTGGAGATTCACTTTTCAGCCGTATGCAGTGTGCCTGATTCCATCCCAATTTTGAAGATCCACTTTTTGGCCTCATCAATGTCTGATTTTTCCAGGATTTTGGAAGATTCCCTTCTCATCCATATTCTGTCTCTGCCTGCAGCCGCTCCCATTCCCCAGCCCTGGGAGTCCATTCTTTCTCTGGAGTGCAGAGGTTCAACTTTTCCAGCAGCGCCCATTCCCCAAGGAGACCCAGCGTAACCCATTCCCCGAATTCCGTTTCCAATGACTCCTTCCTTGTGCCGGATATGGAGCCGATCGTTCCTGAGCTCTGCATTGACCACCTGTGGACAGAAACAGTCCCAAACATGAGGTCAGGTGGTTTTCTTGGGATGAGAGTTGGGAAGCAGGAATTAAAGTGAAACCACGGCTTATTTGAGTGATTTTTCTGCACTTGGAGTCAATTCATGAACTTGCACTCCCTGATTTTTTTGGGAAGTGATGCTCCCTAGGTGCCTGGCCCCCTTGCAGAGAACTGAGCACTTGGAGCAGTTTTCCCTGGTGTATTATTCCAGGCTTTCTGAATAGTTTCATGGAGTCTTCAAAGCAAAGCAGGTTCTAACCTGGTCCTTGTGTCTCTTTTCCAGAGAGAAAAATTCCCAGGCATCCAAAGTGTTCATTTCCACTGACCTTTGTGGGCAGAAATTCCTATGCTTTTTAGTGGAATCCCAGCTCCAGCTGAGGTGAGCATTCCTTGGGGACAGGTGAACCAGGAGAAGCACTCCAGAAATTCCCAGCTGGAAGTACATCAGGGGTTTTAATTAACTAGAAAATTAAAAATAAGTTGATTTATTTTGGGCAAAATAGGGAAAAGGAGGAAGTAACCACAAAACCAACAAAAAATTCACTGCACTGTTGGAAGTCTGTGTTTTCTTTCTGTAACAACACCCAGGACAAACCTTTTATGTTTCCTGTTCTCCCTAATTATTAGGTGTGTAAAATTCCAAGAGAGCAACGATAAATCACAGCTGATCTTTGGATCTGTCACCAATATTCCAGCAAAGGATGCAGCTCCGGTGGAGGTATTGTTACCTGTGGAATGTCCTTGTCATCCAGCTGATGCCTCCTTAATTAAACACAAGGAGCTGAATGTGCTGCTTGATTATTCCAGGGAATTGACACACTGCTGATTCTGGAAGGCAGTGGGAATCTGGTGCTTTATTCTGGAGTCGTTCGGGTAAGCAACACCTTTTCCATCCCTAATTTATGTGCAGTGCTGGAAAGGGTGTTCTGAAGCATCCATGGCATTACTGGGACAATTAAATAATTTTTGTGTGGGTTGTTTTTAGAGAAAAACTTAACTTTTTGTTTCCCTTTTTTGCCAAAAAGGTGGGCAAGGTTTTTATTCCTGGGCTTCCTGCTCCATCCCTGACAATGTCCAACCCAATGCCTCGGCCAAGCACTCCCTTGGATAGTGTCAGTACTCCATCCAAGCCTTTGAACAAGCACCTAGGGCCCCTGGAAGAGGTAACAAATAAGGAAATATTACTTTTGTTGTAATGATTGGTATTTTTTGATCTTCCAAGGTGTCTTTTGGAGTTGAATCCTTCTTGTTCTGTAAATCCTCTGAACTGTGTTTAAAGATTTCTGTGGCGCTGCCCTGTTTGTTTATTTCTGTTTGCCATAGAAGTTCCAAGGCAGGGATTAGAAAGATTTATAGTAGTTTCCAAGATTCTTGTTAGTACTTCAAACCCAACAATTAAGCTGTTTTTTGCTCAGATCCACTTTAATTCTGAATTCCAGTTCAATTTGAACTCTAAAATGGGCTCATTTTTCCCACTTTCCAGAGTGTGCTTTTGTCACCAGTTCCAGAATTAAGGGATTCTTCCAAGCTCCACAACTCCCCCTACGTTGAGGACTGCACTTTCCAGCAGCTAGGGACTTTCATCCAAGCTCTGAGAGATCCTGTCCACAACAGAGTAACTTTAGTAGGTATTTCCCTGTCATTTGGAGCAACACTTCTGGTAACAAAAATTATTTCAAGATAATTCCAAGATTTCCAGTGTTTCACAGAGCTGGCGCCTGAATGCCACATCTTAATGTAGCAAAAGCCAGGATTTGGGAATATCTTCACCCACTGAGAAGTTCTGAGTTGACAGAAAATTATTCTGCGTGCATTTGATGCATTTCTTGATTTATTTCCACTTTTGTTGGATTTTCCAGGAGCTCAGCAATAACACCATGGTTCGGATCAGTATTCCTGAAATCGCTACCTCAGAATTAGGTAGGATTCCAAAGCTTTAGGTTGCTTTTGCTTTGCTTGGGGAAGGGCTGAGATGCCAGTTCAGACATGGCTGGCTTCAGTAATGAGCAAAAAAAGGAGTATTTTTCCTTATTTTTGTTCCAAATCAGAGGTTTTGTGCTCAACTCAAGGAAGAGCTGTTGGAGTTTCGTGGCTTTATTTAGAGTTAAAAGCAGGTCCAACGAGAGGAACCTGTGGAGATTTCCGCCACTGATGAAGCAAATCGCAGGAAACGAGAGCTGATGGATGATTTCCTTCTTTTCCAACAGTGAAAAGATGCCTGCAGGGGGTGAAAGCCATCCTGCCCAAGGAAGCAGCTGTGCAGATGTTGGTGAAGTGGTACAATGCCTACAATGCCCCGGGAGGGCCCAGCTACCACTCAGAATGGAATTTATTTGTCACCTGTCTCATGAACATGATGGGTTACAACACTGAGAGGCTCTGCTGGACACGGAATGTGAGCAAATTCATTCTTCACTTCTAATTTTCAGGCCTATTTTACTCTGTCTTTATCATGAGATAGATTTACAAGGTGCTTATTATAAAAACAAATGATGAAGATTTGACTGAAGCTCAACACCTAATGCTGCTGTATTAAGTTTGGTTCATCTCATTCATATTAAATTGATTCTGAGTTTAAACACAGGTCACAACTCAGATTGTTGTTCCTTAAAGAGGATTTTAGCCCCCATTTCTGGGCTTTGTTCAGCAAATCCAGAAGTACCTCAAGCCACAAGTCTGTCCTACTTGGCTCGAGTTCAGATGTTGTGATTCATCTAGGAAACCTTGGGAATTTCACTCCTGAGCTGCTTTTATTTAATTTTCTTTTTCTCTTTATTTCTTTTATTTTTTTTATTTGTTACAGCTTGATTTTGAAGGATCACTCTCCCCAGTCATTGCTCCAAAGAAGGCAAGGCCATCAGAAACTGGGTCAGATGAGGTATGAAATGGTTCCCTCCGTTATATTTGGCTTGGTTTTTAAGGAAAAAATTTCTCTGTAACAGTGCTTTGGAATTACCTTTCTGGAAATTATGTTCACCATGGATCCTCTGTTTTTCTTTCCTGTTTCTTTGCTTTAGGACTGGGAATATCTCCTTAGCTCTGACTACCACAGGAATTTCGAGTCTCATCCCATTGCCAAAGCTCTGTGCCTGGACCCTCTGGAAGTTTCGGCTTCCAAGGATGACTTTTCCCAGAGCCTCAGTTTGGATTCCTCCACCCTCCTTTTCTCCCACATTCCTGCCATTTTCTTTGTTCTCCACCTCATCTACGAGGAGCTCAAACTGAACAGTCTGATGGGAGAAGGACTCCGCTCCCTCATGGTTCTCCTGGTTCAGCTGGCCAGGTATTCCCACTGGAAAATTATTTATTTTGATGGGATTGCCCAAATTGGAGCAAACTTGCCCTATATTCGAAGGAAAGGAATGTTTAAAACCTTTCCTATTTGTTCCATGGCTCTAAATTCTTTCCCAGTAGCAGCAGCTGCCCAAAGGTAGCATCCAAGAGGTCGGAATATTTTTTTCGCAGTCTGTGACTCCCATCTCTCTTATTCCAGGGATTTAAAACTGGAAGCTTATGTGGATTATTACTACAGGGACTACCCAGCCCTTGTCAAAACCTCCAGGCAGACCTGCATAATTGACCAGGGTGAGTTTAAGCCTTTGGCTATTCAGTGATATTTTGATATTCCCTTTGTTTTTAACTTTCCCCTCGTTCTGGAGGATTATCCCCTGCTTATTCCTTTGAGATAATTTTTCTTCCTTAAATAGATGCTTTGAGTTTTCATTCCTGTCATAAAATCACATCTGACAGGAGGGGTCTGTAACATTTTGGGGAGAATTGCTGGATTTTTGTTGTTGAAAAATTGGGAATGGTGAGGAATTCTTGTGCCTTTTCCCTGAGCTCATGGTCTTTGCTGTTCATCTTAAGTCCAAACAGGTTTCATGCTCCATCCTTCCTTTTTTTCTGCTGAGCCTCCAAGTATCTTCCAGTGGCTGAGTTCCTGCCTGAAGGGAGAGGGAGTGCAGCCTTATCCCTACTTACCAGGGATCTGTGAAAGGAGCAAACTGGTGGTACTGGTGAGTACTGGGGGACAGGGAATATAGGGAATATGATTTGTTTTGTCAGCACTGCCCTGTGGGCAGGGTTTGCTCCAGCTACTGAATTTCCTGGGAGTGAAACATCTCTAAAGGAAGGTGATATAACAGAGAGATTCATTTACTGGATGGATTTTCCAGGTGGGAAGGATGTATTGGAGCTGAGCAGCTTCACCACTTCTGTGTTTTTCTGTGGTTTGTGCAAAGTAATGATGGAACTTGGAGTTACCTGTATTTTGGGAATGAGAATTCTCCCTGGGCATGCCCCAACATCAGTATTTAGTCCTGTGAGTGCTGATAGTGTCTCCTGGTCAGCATCACTTCCTTACTCATTGATGGTGTGAAAAACACAGTTCACTTTCCTGTTAAAATTTAAAAGTTTAATAAAGGACAATAGGAGACAGAGACAGTAAAGCAAAGATTACGGCTGAGTGTGTCTTGGCACTCAGCCAAGAGCACACCTACTAGTTTGGGAAACACCATTTCTATAAGGTTTCTATTACATGAGCTTGTTGCATATTCATAGACTCTTATGCATACCCATAAACTAGTTTACATATTCCAGGAACTATTTTACATGGCCCCTCCTCAGGTCTGCCTTTTTAGAGCATGCGTGTTCCTTGGGTGTGGTTTTAGTCCATTTTATTTTCTCAAGACCTCCAGGTCTTGGGTCTTGATCCACATTGTCTTCAGATGGTGAGTGCTGATAGTCAGCACATCAGTAGCAGGGTCCTCATCATATGTTCCTTGGATATTATCCCAGTGTCCTGGATTGTTAAAATAAAATATTCTGTTTGCTATCTGGTAAAGATGGGGTTGTTATCTGGGCAGTTTTTTCTTATCTTTTCCACAAACAATATCTCCCTTGGGGAGATACCTTCTGTTAATAGGCCATTGAGTGCCACTACATGACTGATAAGATTACATTTATTCCCATTGTGAGGTGCTCTGCCCGAGGGGAGGAGCCAAGCATTCCTACTGGAATAAAAGAGAGACTTTTGAAACACAGAGCAGCCTCATTCTCCACTGGATTCCCAGAGGAAGACCAGGCCCATCTGCACCACCGGATTTTCGGAGGGAGCCTACACTCTTCTCTGCAGGACTGCTGCTTTGACAGAACTGTGTCTTCCACTTCAGGAGAACTGCAGCCACCATTCAACTGGACTGTTATCCACACCCTGACCTCCAGGGTGGCAGGTCATATCCTGACTCTGTCAGGGTTTTCTTTCCTCTTTTGTTTGTTTGCTGGTACTAGTTAACATTTGTTTTCTTTCTAGTTTTCCTAGTAAAGAACTGTTATTCCTATTCCCATATTTTTGCCTGAGAGCCTTTTAATTTCAAAAATTGTGGTGATTTGGAGGGAGGGGGTTTGGTTTTTTTTTCCTTAGCAGACACCTGTCTTTTTAAACCAAGACACCCAACTAAACAGGCATTTTAACACAAGCATATGAGCTACCCCTACTAGTATGTCCAAGTTTTTGTTAATAGCAGAAATAAAAGCAAAGTTATTGTTTATTGTTCATATAGAATTCATTTTAATATTTGCAAAAACCCAATTCTATAATGTATCTATACCAATGGGAAAACCCTTCCAGCTGGGAGCAGAGGTGTCGAGCCTGAGGTGCCTAAGGAAGAAAAACAGGGAGAAAAAAACAGGATCTATTTTCTTCCTCTCTCTCCTTGATCTGCCCTTGCAGAGCTCAGAGTTGGAAGATGTTCATAAAGCCCACAAAATCATTTTACCTGAATGTGATTTTTCCCAGAATTGTCAAAATATAGTGACTGATCCCTTGGATTTTGCTGTCTGGACCCAGCAGCTTTTCAATTGGAACCTTCACAAAATATCCAAGATGTGAAGGAGACAAAGTGGAAAAGGGTGTCTACAAACAATGTGTGTGTCCTTCTCTTGGTTTGAAAAGACAGGTGTCTGCTAAGGAAGGTAGGAGTCTCTTTTGAAATGGAAAATGTAAACCCCCGCTCTCCAAATTATTATAACTTTGAAATTAAGAGGCTCTCTGGCAAAGATCTGGGAATAGTAATAACAGTTCTTTTACTAGGAAAATTTTTAAAAAATGCAATACTACAAACAAACAAAAAAAGACCACTGACAGGGTCAGAATATGACCTGACACCCTGCTGGTCGGGGTGTTGATAGCAGTCCGATTAAATGGTGGCTGCAGTTCTGGAGTGACAGATGTGGTTCTGTTGAAGCAGTGATCCTGTAGAAGGGTGTAGTTTTCCTCTGAAGGTCTGGTGGTGGTGTAGATGGGCCTAGTCTTCCTCTGGGAATCTCTTGGAGAAGAAAGCTGCTCCTCTGGGAATCCACTGGGAAAAGGCTGCTTGTGGTGTTCTAAATCTCAGATTATATCCAGGTGGGAATGCTTGGCTCCTCCCTCTGGGTGGAGCATTTTACAATGGGATGATGTAATTTTATCAGTCATGCAGTGATACTGATTGGCCCATTAACAGAAGATATCTCCCCAGAGGGAGGATTGGTTGTGAAAGAGATAAAGCAAAGTGCCCAATTACCAGAAGATAACTGCCCCACCTTTAACAGATGGGAATAGAATACCCCCACTCACATCTTGCAACTCAGGACAGTCCTGCAGGAGAAATGGAATGTGAGAAACACAAGAATAACTGGGAACATATTTTTCTGTTGGGAAGATACTTATCTTTTATCTCTGGAGGAATTCAGTGCATTGTTTCAGGGTGGATTTTTTTTCTCAAAATTTAAAGCGTAAAAGTCTGTTGTTGTTCAGTTGTTTCAGTCTTCTTTTCCCCACAATACACCTGCCCCACTTCTGAGGTAATCCAATTACTTTCTGCCTGTTTTTCTGGGAAGCAAAGGAATATCAGCCCCAAAATTACTTTTTTTTTGTGTCTCTCCTCCCCAGAGTGTGGCTCTGTATATCCTTGGGGACGAGAGTGCTGTGCTGAATGAAGCCTCCCATTATTTGTACAAGATCACATCAGGTGAGGATGCTTTGACTCCATCCTGGGAGTGCCTAGAGCTTGGAAAACATGGAATTAACACAGCCTTGTCTTTCCTAGGCCAACAGAAGCAGCAGATGAAGCAGGATGACAATTGGTATGGAGACTTTTGGTGTTGTTTTATTGAGTTTGTGACTTCCTGCTGACTTTTGGATAAGCTTTTATTGGTTTCTCCTTAATTTTCAAGGTGCAGTTTCAAATCCAGCACTTCTGTTTCCAGCCTGGCTGAAAAGTTAGTCCTTTGGATGACCAGTGTTGGTAAGAGCAGAAAAACAACATTCCCAAATAACCATGTGCTTGAATAACAGGAAACACTCATTGTCTGGGATTGCTAACACTATTTGGGGTTTTTTCCCTCTTTAATTTTAAGGTTTCACCTTGAGGGATCTAGAATCTCTTCCCTTTGGCGTGGCCCTTCCCATCCGAGATGCCATCTACCAGTGCCGGGAGCAGCCAGCCTCGGACTGGCCGGAAGCCGTTTGCCTCCTCATTGGCCGCCAGGATTTGTCCAAACAGGCCTGGGAAGGGAGCCTGCAGAAGGGAAAATCTGTGAGTATGGCCACAAAGGGACTTCCCAATCCCAGGGTTTGGGCAGAGCACCCAGCTCAGGAATTTCCAGCTTAATTCCCAAACTGAAGGTGACAAAATGAAGGCTTTACATGTACAAGGGTTTTGGTGTGAAAACCAACATCTGTCACGATCCGCAAGGTGGGATTCGTGATGGTTCTTTTATTTGATCTCAGAGTACAAAAGGTTTTCAGCACACCAGGACTCAAAACAGCAAAATGCACTTTATTGAGATCTCATCAGCACTAGTGTGTGATAGAGGGGAAAGAAAAGGAAACGGAGTATAGAGAGAAATAGAGGGTAAGGGGGATTACAGCTACCAACACCGAAGTCCGCCCAGCCGTCTGTTGATGCAGGGTCTTCTGTCCGTTGGGGAGATCTCAAAGTCAGTTAATTTGGAAAGTCTCTTTATAGTCCTTTGCAAAAGCAAGGGGCAACTGGCCAAGAGGCAGGGGACATCTGCAGGCATTGTTGCGAGGCCCAGTGCTCGGGGGAGCTGGAACAGGACAGGTGTACAGAACAAGTCATTCCTTTTCGCTTTGGCAACAAGGAGCGACGCAGTCCACTGTGACCAGCGCTCACTTCAGGAGCCAGCTCCCAGTGGGCACACCTGCAGGAAACACTTGGCAAACATCCCACCTCAGCCAGGCCAGGATTCCTGTGCAAAGTCCTTTTGAGGTTTTCAGGGTTTCACTCTCTGTCTTTGGCAATGATCGCGAGGCAGATGAGGGATCTTCAAACCGTCTCTTACAACATCCAGCAGGGATGGATAATCATGGGGAGCTGGGAAAACTCCAGATAAATCCCATTTTAAAATTTAGACAAAAGTTTGCCTCCAGAGCTGTTTGATTCCTCCTCCCATCCCTTGGTGCTTTCTCTAGAGGCTCTGCCATCAAATCATGGCAGGAGAAGGAAGTGGGTATTTGTCAGAGGCTCACTGTGTTGCCATGGCCGGCATCCTCCTTTCCACTAGAAGAGCTTGGTTTGGAAATACACTTGCCATATTTCTCTTCTTTTCCCAAAAAAAGGTTTTAGTTATTTGTATCCTGAGGTAAAATGATTAAAAACACAGTGTGGTGTTTTTCTCTTCAACATTTCCTTCTGATGGTGGCAATCACCAGCATCCCAAGGAATTGTATCTCACTGAAATGTCCCTTGTTGAAAGCCAAAAATCTTCTTAAGGCTGACATAAAACCCCTTCATGGCGGAAGATTGGAGCCTTTTCCAAAGTCAGGAATTGGAGTTGAAGTCTCAAGTCCATCTTGGACAAGATCCCTTTTTGCTGTCTCAGCTTTGGAAGGGATTTTAAAGTTATTACAGTTTTCTGCAACAAAGGCTTTATGACTAATTGCATATTAAAACTGTAATTAATTGGGCAGAAAGGTTAATTAACTCCAGGTCAAACACCACCTGCCGCCATATGAAAAATCCTTTTTGTTTGCTACTGGTAGAAGCTGTGCACAACTGAAACCCTCACAAATCATCAAAAATGTTGACAAATTTGATTTTATCACTGACTTTATAACCATGCCTCAAATTGATGTGACCTTTAAAGGCCAAAGTGAGCTTCAAACACCAAATTGTTTGTCATTTCTCAGGAGGGCAGGGTGGAGTTTCCTGTTTCAGAAGGGACACTGCTGCTCTGGGTGGTGCAGTTGTGTGTTGAAATTGAGTGTGGATTTACCAGTAGAAATTGGGTTTCATTCATCAGCTCTTCATTTACTCACCTTGCTGGGGCCACGTGTACTCAGAGAACCACAGGAAGATCTGTTCCCTTTGGGTCCTCTCATCAGTTGTGTGATGTGAACAAACAGAAGAGCAGAGTTTTAGAAAAGCATTTCTTAAATCTTGCATGGAAAAAGGGTTTTCCTTTTCAAGAGTGCTCCTAAGATTTGGTGCTTTTTTGGTCATGTGTGGAAGTTCCAAAACCATTCTGGTGCTGTGGTGAATCCAAAGTTTTCTGATAGTGACAAATGTTGGAATTTCTCTTGTGCAGGCTGTTTGTTTTAATGGGTAATTTGCTTTTCCAAGGTGATTTTGGAGGGAATCCAAATTGATGTGTGAAAACATTGATGCTTTGAAAAATAACACAGGGTTTGGAGCAGAATCTGCAGAACAGCAGCTCTGGTTGGGCTGATCACAAACTGAGATAATCACGAACTGGGCTGATGGAGTAGGCAGGGAAGGGAAAACTCTGTCCTGTGACTGCCCCGAAACAAGGAAGGATTTTAAAAGGGCAAGGACTTAGTCACACGTCACCTTTTCAATGTATTTGAGGTGCCATATCCTCTTGTCTTTAGCAATTTATCCCATTTGGTTGTGCAAAAGTACTTGATTTTCATGTTTGGAAATCCTCCATGCCTTTAAATTCCTGTAAGGAGAATGAGAATGACCCTCCATTGGTGTGTTCATCCCTTCTGTGTACAGACCCATCATTGTGGTGGGTGAGTTCAGGATGTGGTGCCTTCCTGACAGTTTTCCCCCCTGGAATTGTTTTTTCCCTTTCCCTTGCAGTCCGTGGGCACGGTGCTGTCCTCGGATATTCCATCGGCAGCCGAGTCGGAGGAGGATGAGGATGGCATGAATGACATGAATGAAGAGGTGATGTCCCTGATCTGGAGCGAGGATCTGAGGGTGCAGGAGGTGCGGAGGCTCCTCCAGAGTGCCCGGCCTGTCCGGGTCAACGTGGTGCAGATGCCGGAAGCCAGTGACCACGAGTACATTGAGGAGAAGGAAAACAAGTAAGGAATCCTGGAAGCATGGAATAGCTTGAGTTGGGTTGGGTTTAGAAGGACCTTAAAGCTCATCTCATTCTAACCTCTGTCATGGCCATGGACACCTTCCACTATCACAGGTTGCTCCAAGCCCCATCCAGTATGGCCTTGGAAATTTCTCCATTTCCAGCTGTTTCTGTTTCCCAGTATTTCGTTCAGCTGAAAGGTTGTGGGGATATCAGAATCTAATTTTTTAAAAAATCATAATCCAAGTCTTTGGAGTTCCATGGCTATCAAAGCTCTGCTGTGTTGGAGTTGGGGACTCTTGGGAAGGACAAACAGCACACTGAGGTCAGTTGGGTTTGAAAGGATTTTGTAGCACTTTCTTCTGCCCAAAAAATGTGAAATATAAGCAGGATCTATTCTGTAGAGACCAAACCTTCCATGCCCTGCCTAAAGCTGGAGAACCCTTTGTGTAGGCTGGTCTTGAGACAGGGGACCTTGGAATTCCACAGAAAGCACATTCACTGTGCCATCCCATTCCTTTGAAACCTGTGTCCAGTGGCCTCAATTATCACTGTCCTGCTTTATTCACTTCTGAGGGGGGTTTAAAAACCCCTTATTTAAAAACCAAATTAAAAAGCAAACCTGAGAACATCATTACAATGCAACATGCTCTGAGTCTGACCTAGGGAGCTGAGGAATCTAACGAGTCTAGAAAGTGTTTCCAGACTAAATCATAGAGAACTGTGGTCGGCATTCTTGGAAGCACCTTATCACCTCTGTACATGGGTTACTACTTGGTGTTATCACCACTCATAGCAGGATCCCACAGGGTAACCACCTTTGCTTGGCTTTCTCCTCTCACCTCGCTTCCAGCATGGCTGGGAAGCGTTCGTGGAATGGATTTATTGAACCAACTTTAAGGGAAAAATAATGCCAGGCTCCAACAGCTAAAAACTATCTTGGAGATGAACCTTGTAAGGACCAAAGATTTGGTTCAAAAAGAAAAGGAAGAAGTCACAGTGAGGGAAAAATGCTTCTGTCCAGTGCCTGTTGCTTGTAGGTAATTTATATTTGGGAAAATTTTCCATATGGTTTTGGATTCACGATTCACCTCCTCACCAGGTTGCTGCAGCTGTGCCAGCGAACCATGGCACTCCCGGTTGGACGAGGAATGTTCACCCTGTTCTCCTACCATCCTGTGCCAACGGAGCAACTGCCCATCCCTAAGCTGAACCTCACTGGTACGTTGGTCAGGGGTTCCTTCCCAGTCAATCCCAGATCAGGATGGGCTTTCTTCCAGCTGTTATCCCGTTACAGTTTTTTATAGCATCTTCTCCACCAAGGATTTCACAGCTCAAGAGTGGGTTTTGTGAGGAAGCAGCTCCTTCATGCTTTGAATCTGCCTCCTAGAATGGTGGAAAATCCTTCTGGAATGGTTAGGGCCAGTGTTATCAAACACTAAAACCTTTTATCAGGTACAGATGAAGAGAGAAGTGGAAAAATGGCCTAAACAATGCTGGGGTCATACAGGATGGAGATCTTTTAAAGAGCTGTCCTGACATTCCTGAATATTCTTGAATTGGAACTGTTCCCTCACTTGGCACTGGATGAAAAGCTTGGCCTTTCCTGACTGCTGTTATCCCCTCTCCCATGGCAGGCCGTGCTCCTCCGAGGAACACCACTGTGGATCTGAACAGCGGGAACATCGATGTCCCCCCCAACATGGCCTGCTGGGCCAGCTTCCACAATGGGGTGGCTGCTGGCCTGAAGATCGCTCCTGCTTCCCAGATTGACTCTGCCTGGATCGTCTACAACAAGCCCAAAGTCGCCGAGCTGGCCAATGAGTATGCGGGGTTCCTCATGGCCCTGGGCCTCAATGGGCACCTCACCAAGCTGGCCACCCTCAACATCCACGACTACCTAACAAAGGTGAGGCCTTCTGGCACATCCAAGAGCCAGATCCCAGTGAGATTGGATTCTTTAGGCAAAACAAGGAAGGAAAAATCAACATGTTTCTTTGAAATGCTACACTGGAAGTTTTCTGGTATGGGTGAATGTCGGAGTTGCTTCATTATGGTCATGGTGCATGGTTTGGGTTGGAAGGATCCTTTCTCAATGTGAGAAAGGACTTCTTTCCATGGAAATGGTGGAGAACTGGCTGTCCAGGGAGGGCATGGAGTCTCGGAAGAAACTCCATTCCAAACCCACCTGGATACATTCCTGTGTCACCTGCTCTGAGTGAGCAGGGAGAAAGGACTGGATGTTCTCCAGAGGTCCCTTCCAATCCTAAATATTCTGGAATTCCTCAGAATGAGGGAATTTCATTTCTGTTCAAAGATTTCCAGCAGTTTACCACCAGATCTTTCCACCCTGTGCACAGCTCATTGGGATAGGCCACTGGAACACTGGGACAGGGGTTTTCCCATTCCTGGACATGCTTTACTGCTCCTTGTCCCCTTGCCCAGGGCCATGAGATGACAAGTATCGGACTCCTGCTTGGCGTCTCCGCTGCCAAGCTGGGCACCATGGACATGGCCATCACCCGCCTGCTGAGCATCCACATCCCCGCTCTGCTGCCACCCACCTCCACGGAGCTGGATGTCCCCCACAACGTCCAGGTGGCTGCCGTGGTCGGGATAGGCCTGGTCTACCAGGGCACTGCCCACAGGCACACTGCTGAGGTGCTGCTGGCTGAGATAGGTGGGTGCCAACACTGGAAAAACAGGATGAGGGCCGGGATAGTTGCCATGTGCACCAGGAAGTTGGGAGTTGACACCTTCCTACCACAACGTTCTCCTCCCATTTTCCAAACCTCACATTCCTCTTGGGAGCTTGTGCAGCATAAAAAGGAAAATCACTGGATTTAGGAAAAGAAACATGGCAGCATCCTTACTGTTCCTACTTCTTCCACGTGGAAATTTGGTGTCCAAAATTCCCCTGTTTGGAATTTTAAGGGGTTTTAACCACTAGGCCTTAAGGGCTGATGTGAACAGCAGATGTATGATCTCTCTTGTGGTCTCATTCTCAATTAATTTGTAACAGCTTTTGTCCACGTTTATGTGGGACTATACTTGGAGACTGTGTGGTTTATTAAACAGGGAATGGGATAAATTTTAAGGGTGAAATTACTGTGTTTCTGGAAACTGGATATGTGCAATCCTTTTTTAGCAACAGCATTTGGATTGGTTCAGGATCTTGAAGTATCCTCAGTTGAACTTGGCATTTTCACCATGGATCTAAACTCCAACCATAACATTTAGGAGGGAGTTGCTATTTGGGAGTGGATGGATGAACTGCCATTCCTTGTCATTCCACTGAGGACTTCCCTAAGGAGGGACAGTTTTTTTTTTATCCTTTCAGTAGGAATTAAGCAATAAGCTGGAATTTTCAAAGGTGAATTTTGCTGGTTTGGTTTCTCCAGGACGTCCCCCTGGCCCAGAAATGGAATATTGCATGGACAGAGAGTCCTATTCCCTGGCATCAGGGCTGGCCTTGGGAATGGTGTGCCTTGGGGTAAGTCAGGTGCAATTAGGAGACTCATTATCCATAGCGATGGCATTCCATCCTTGGGTCCCAGCTGCCTGTGGATTTTTCTCTGAGAGGAAGGCACTTCCATGTTTTCCTTCTTTCCATTCCTTAGCATGGCAGTAACTTGATTGGGATGTTGGACCTCAACGTTCCTGAGCAGCTCTACCAATACATGGTGGGGGGACACAGGAGACTGCAGGTGGGAATGCACAGGGAGAAGCACAAATCTCCCAGTTACCAAATCAAGGTACGTAGTGTCAGTGCTGGCTCATTTAAATTGGAAGTCTGGGAGGTGTCTCCATGACTTTCGGAGCATCATTTCCTTCCAAGTGAACCTGTGGGAAGTGTTCCCTGTGTTTTCCCAGGAAGGAGACACCATCAATGTGGATGTGACATGTCCAGGTGCCACCCTTGCACTTGCCATGATCTACCTGAAGACCAACAACAGGTATTGACCTGGGAATTCCTGCAGGGTTAAACTGCCCTAGTGTTGGCTCTGCTGAGTTGGAATTGGTGGAATGTGACCTGGAAAACCTTTTGTTTTGCCATGCCCTGCAGATCCATTGCTGACTGGCTCAAAGCACCGGACACCATGTATCTGCTGGACTTTGTCAAACCAGAATTCCTTTTGTTGAGGGTAAGATTTTCCTTGGGTTCGTTCCTCAGTCTGTTTAAATGATGTTTAGGAACTCCAGCCCAACATGCCCGTCATCCAGAATTCTTTGCTTCCCAGCCAAACTCAGCCCTTCCAACAATTCCTTCTGGTAGTGTGGCAGCTTCCTTGTCATGGAGACAGAATTTAGGGAGAAACAGATGAAAGACACAATTTATGGGGAATGTTACATTAAATTTTTAGGTGTATTTTTGTCGCTTTTCCCAGTTCCATAGATAAATTTTCTACCTCACGATTTGGTTTTCTCACTTTTTCCAGACCCTGGCTCGATGCCTGATTCTGTGGGATGACATCCTGCCCAATTCCAAGTGGGTCAACAGCAACGTACCTCAGGTAGGTGTTTGTTTATGTGTGGTGTGTTTGCTTCTCAATTTTACACCTCCCTGGATTGTTTTCTGTGTGGGTATTTCCATAGTCACATCAGGAGCACAAGGAAATGAGCATTAACATGGCAGAGGTGACTGTTCCATGGGATCCTTGAATTTTAGGAACACCACTGACTGGAAAGGAGATGATTGAGGAGAGATGGGATTGTTCCAGACACAAGGTCATGTCAGGGAAAGGAAGGGATTAAACTTTTCCCTGCATTGCCAGGTCCAAAACTGCTGGATGGAGTTGAGCATTAGAAATAATTTCCCAACAGTGGAATCAGTGATATTCCAAGATATTGTATGGAATTTTTAAGACCAAATGAGCTCAATACCTATGAGAACTACAGGATGCTGATGGTCTCCTTTGGGGAAAAAACAGCTTTTCCTTCCCTTAGACCCATTTGGTATCACTTATGATGGTATGTGGTATCACAGCTCTTTATGGCCAGAGTTTCAGTTAGTCATCAGCTTTCCCTTGGATTTATTTTCCTTTCCTGCTTTTTACAGATCATAAGAGAGAACATTATCTCTCTTCATGCAGCAGAGCTGCCTTCCTCTGAGGACCTGAGCTTGGAAACGCTGGCGTGAGTAACATCCCAAAAATCTCCTCATAGGGAATTTTACTGTCCTGTAAGGTAGTTTTGTTATATGGGATATCTTATGAAGGATGAGTCTTCCCTTTTATTTTTAAGGGATGAAGGAGTTTGTGCTTCTATTCGGGTGACGAGAAGAGGAACATTTAGTCATTTCCTGTTTATATTGTTCCTTAGGCAAGCTCATGTCTACATCATTGCTGGAGCGTGTTTATCCCTGGGATTTCGTTTTGCTGGGTCGGAAAATCTGGCAGCATTTCAGTGCCTGGTAAAAGGAGGGTTATTGGATTCCATTCACTTTCCAGGGAGCTCTCACTCACCTTTTGGATCCATATTCACTGGACATTTCTTTTCTTTCTAGTACAAATATGCCACGGATTTCCTGAAGTGCTTGTCAGCTCCAACAGCATCCATAGTAAGTTTTTCCAAGCAAAAAGATGGCTTTGTGTGACCCTCAGCAAAACCTCAATGGGAACAAACCCAGTCCTTTTAATTTCCTGGATTACACATGATATATAGGATGTGGCAGAGCTACAAATCATTGAAGGACTGCTGGCTCTCCCTCTTTCTGGGGAATGTGGTTTTCAAGCTCCAGAGTAGAAAGTGGTGGATCATCCCACCCGGAATGTGCTGTTGGCCATGGAATTGTGATGAAACCTCTCTGTTGTGCTTGAAGACAGGTCACTATAACCTGGAGACATGCCTGAGTGTCCTGCTCCTGGCCCTGGCCATGGTCATGGCTGGCTCTGGGAACCTCAAAGTGCTCCAGCTTTGCCGTTTTATGCACAAGAAGACAGGGGGAGAGATGAACTACGGCTTCCACCTGGCTCACCACATGGCTTTGGGGCTCCTCTTCCTGGGAGGAGGAAGGTAATGGGCCTTTTCCAAAGGCAGATCTCAGCCCTTATCTCCATTTCCTCCATTTCCATTTTTTTAATATATGCATGCATAAAGGCATCTTCTGTTGCAAGAGAAACTCTTGTTGTCTTCATGCACTTTTGGAAATTCATTTCCTCATCCCACCAAAATATTTTGGCCTCCTGTGTTTTTTAGAAGGAAAACTAAAGGATAATGTTGTTTTCTTCCTACAGATATTCCCTGAGCACTTCCAACTCCTCCATTGCTGCTCTCCTCTGTGCTCTGTACCCTCACTTCCCCGTTCACAGCACGGACAATCGGTATGGCTTTCATGGGGATCCCATTTCCTTCAGCTGAACCATCTTCGTACAAAAGACAAATGATGGATTTTTACCAAAAATCAATTTTTGGAGGTTCTTCATTAAAATAAAAAAGTGGGAAACAGAAGAAGTAAGTGACAGTGGTAGGGATCTTTGGTCAGTGAGGAGGCACCAACTCTGCTGTGATGTGGCTGCTCCAGTTTGTTCAGCTGGAAAGATTTTCATGGAAGATCTGTCCATTTATGACCCTTAATTACTTTTAGTTCTGCTCCATTAAGCCCTGTTCTGTTTATTATCTAATACTATGGCTAAACAAGCTGTATTTGGGTGTGGAGCTGGAATTGGATGTCTGGGATCATTCTTAGCCCATGCTGAGCTCCTGGTTCCCATCCCAGGTACCACCTGCAGGCTCTGCGTCACCTGTACGTGTTGGCGGCCGAGCCCAGGCTCCTCACTCCTGTGGACGTGGATTCCAATACCCCCTGCTACACCCTCATAGAGGTCACCTACAAGGTAACATGGCTGGGAGGCCCTGAGGAGCTGTGGGATGACCAAATACTCAGATTAATCCCAGTTTTCATTGGAGTAGCCGTCAGTCTTGGGTTTGGTTTCAAGCTGTGATGGAGACGAGGTGAATTCTGCACAAATCAGTGAAGGGTTGGGCTTAACCCGCTCACACCTTAGATGTGCTTTGGCATCTGGAGAGCAGAAGGGAGGACAGGGAGAGTCACCAGAGTCTTCAAACAGGCAAGGAAGGGTGTCCTGACTGATCCAGGTTCTTCTCCCTCTTCAGAAGGATTTCCAAAGGCTCAGAGGTGGCTGGAACCATTTGTGGTTTTCCAGACCTTCTCCTAATTCTGAGATGAGCAACTTGGTGTTTCTCCTTGGTGCTTCCATCAGGTATCCTTCAGGGAAGAGTTCTTTCTGTGGGATTTATTTTATATGGGAGAAGGGAGCTGCTCAGAATTGAGTTCTTGGTATTTTTAGGGGGAAGAGGTGCATCTCTGTGGTTCTGGCAAAGAGTTCTCCATGTTCCCATTACAGCTTGCTTC
The DNA here is from genome assembly GCA_013396995.1 of Dicaeum eximium. NCBI lineage: Eukaryota > Metazoa > Chordata > Aves > Passeriformes > Dicaeidae > Dicaeum > Dicaeum eximium. The sequence continues at coordinate 168,137 of VWZP01008977.1, read as the reverse complement.
CCAAACCTTCATTATTTCAGCCTTGCCCAGTGTTAGGTGTTGATCCATCCATCCATGGAAAATACAGCTTGGAGTCATGTGTTTACTTAGGAACAGAACCCCCTGCCTGCTGCCAGGGCAGTTGCTCCCCACAAGATGCCCTTCTCCTTCCTTTTCCCATGGAAACGAGCTTTTCTAACATGTGGCTCCTGTGACCTTTTGCAGGGCACACAGTGGTACAGGGAGGCCACTGAGGAGCTGATGGCACCCACGCTTCTACCAGAGCTCCACTTACTGAAGCAGGTAGAGGAAATCTCTGTTTTAATGGAAAATCATATGGATTTTGTGTCACAAATCTCAAGAGTTGAGATCTGATGGTTTTTGATTCCTTAGCCTGACTCTGGATGACATTGTCCCATTATGATTCCAAAGACAATTCTCTGCCTTCTGTCTTGATCAAGATCTTCCAAGATCTGATGCAGCAGGGAATTCTCTATAGGAGACACAAACATCCTCTTGAATTTTCTGTGTGGGCAACACTACAAAACATCCCAGAAAAAAAGCAGTAGAAACCTCTTAATTTAATGATTCTGGTTATATTTAGTAATAAAATGTTTCTATTGACAGATCAGAGTGAAGGGCCCCCGGTACTGGGAATTATTAATAGATTTAAGCAAGGGAACGACTCATCTCCAGTAAGTGTTTTTTAATGCTCAACTAAATCATGACCTCATAGTAATCATATTTCATGGGTTTTTTAAACCCTCCCACAACTCAGAAAGAAACCTGGTTTCATCAAGTCACTGTTGGGCATCTGACAGCACTTTAAGGGGGAAGAAAGAAACTGCAGAGTTGGGTTTCACCCATTGAGGTGAATAATTCATGCAAAAAAACAGGGTCGGGGAAAACCTGATGGTAAACCCACAGAGACTGGCAATGTGACAGAGGCACCAGAGAGCAACTACAGCTCATGGTTTTGGTTTGGTTTTGAGTGGTGGTGATGTCACATTTCCCAGACTGTTGGGGACTGTTACTGCCCTGTGAAATGCTTTTTCTCATGTCACCCCATGTCACAAAGTGCCACCCGCCCTTGTGACACACTCGAAACGTGGGGGGCAGTTGTAGGAACCAGAGATTTTACCAGAATACAGGATTGGGCCGGGGCGGGGGGGGGTAGAGGGGGTGTTGTGGATCATTCTCATCTTTGCACTCCCCAATGAAGAGTGGGAGAAACTAGCTCTATCTTTGCTCAGTAACGTGGTGCTTTTAGGTCATTTACTTGCCATTAATCAATCCCAGAATCGTTTAGGTTGGAAAAGACCTCCAAGATAATGAGTCCAACCATTGATTGCCCTCTTGTCAGCTGGAAGGATTAAATTAAGCACAGTCCATTAAAGATCACCCAGTGCCACCCCTGCCATGGGCAGGGACACCTTCCACTACCCCAGGTTGCTCCAAGCCCCATCCAACCTGGCCTTGGACACTTCCAGGGATGGGGCAGCCACAGCTTCTCTGGGAAACCTGTACTGGGGCCTCCCCATCCTTGCAGGGAAGAATTCCTTCCCAATATCCAGCATGAATTTCCTCTCTTTGAACCAATTCCATAAATCTGCCCCGTTGTGCCATTCCAGGTCGATCCTTTCCAAGGGTGGCATCCTGTACGTGAAGCTCCGAGCTGGGCAGCTCTCCTACAAGGAGGATCCCATGGGCTGGCGCAGCCTCCTGGCACAGACCGTCACCCACCGCAACTCAGAAGCGCAGGCATTCAAGGTACCACTCCCAGGGCAGTTCCTGCCAGGAATGCTGCTGAGGGAGGGAACTCCAGTGGCTTTCACAGGACAGCCACATGTAGGTGCATCTGCCATGGGCAGACATGAGTGTTGGACACGTCCTGCCCATGAAGTGTTTTATCATGGAATCGTTTAGAGTGGAAAAGTCCTCCAGGCTCATCGAGTCTAACCTTTACATCATTAAATCCAAATTTTAGATCACTGAGTCCAACTGTTAGGTCATCTAGTCTAGCCTTTAAATTGAGTCCAACTTTTAGATCGTTGAGTCCAACCTTTAGAAATGGATTCCAACCTTCAGTGTGGGTTCCAGTTTTTTCCCTTGTGTTCTGGACACTTTGGAAATCAGTTGTTTTTCTCTTTGTGCACAAATTCAAAAAGTTCATTTTAGGAATGTGTTTTAATCCCTTTTTTTTCCAGCCAGAAGCAATTTCTGCTTTCACTTCTGATCCCGCTCTCTTTTCCTTCGCCGATTATTTTTGCAAACCGACTGTGAACATGGGTCAGGTAGGAAGTGTTGGTGTGGACCAACACTTATTCCATGGATAAAAAGTAGGGAAAACTTGCCTTAAACTTTAGAGCAGAATTTAGCCCTGCAGGGAGCAGGAACAGGGAATATCCTGCTGGATGTTGTGTAATACAAGGGTGATCCTCTGATTCCTGTTGGTTCGATATTGGGATTTTTGGTTCCATTCCTTGAGGTATGTGTTTAACAAATCCAGAGAGCCATGAAGCACTTAGGGGAAGTCACAGAAGGTGTTTTATATGGAATTTCTTTAAAAATTATTTAAGGGAGGGATAAAACCCAGTTTAATTATCCCAAGGAATAAGTCAAGTGGTGTCATTAATTATCCCAACTTTCTGTGATGACACTGCATAGATGAACTTCAGTGGAGGCAGGAACCTGGAATAAATTGTGTCTGACACGTGTCTTTCCTCAGAAACAGGAAATCCTGGGTCTTTTCTCCTCCATGCTTTACGAGTGTGTAACCCAGGAGAATCCAGAGATGCTGCCCACATACATCGCCATTGACCAGGTAGGAAACTCCTGTTCCTGTTGGAAACAACACTTTTTCCCACTTTTTGAGGGGCAAAGAGTGGCCATTCCATGTGCTTTTCCAGAGGAGGGAGGGCAGGGGTTGAGGACTCATTTCCTTCCTGTTTCATTCTTACTCCAATTCCTGCTGCCAGGCCGTGAGGAGGCTGGAAAGGCGGGAAATGTCTGAGACCTTCGAGCTCTGGCAGATGAGGCTGGTGCTGGAATTCTTCAGCTCCCGGAGCCACCAGGAGAGGATGAGCAGGAGTCCAACCCGAGGGCTCTTCATGAACTCGGAATTCCTGCCGGTGATGAAGTGTACCATAGATAACACCTTAGATCAGTGGCTTCAAGGTAAGGAGGAATTTCAATCCAACCATTGTTGGAATCCTGAAATGGTTTGGGTCGGAAGGGACCTTAAAGCCCATTTCGTTCCATCCCCTGTTGCTCACCTGGTTCTCATCTTGCTGATCCAGGTTGATTTTTGCCTCAAAAGTATGGAAAACTGATGAGGGAAGGGAGGGCGTTTTCAGGTTGGTGTGGAACATTCCCTGGAGAATTGTGTTTGCCTGGAGTGGCGAGAGGTTTTTAGTAAGGAAGGTGATGTTTCCCAGAGAAAATTCCTTCCTCATCTTGCACAGGTAGATTTTTCCCGGAGCAAAAGCCAATGGTGACCACAGTAGAGTGGCCATGGCAGAAGGAAGGAGGTCGGAAAACAACCTCCCAGCCCACCTTCTGTGGGGAATGGAGATTTCAGTGGTATTTATCTGTGCTTTATCCTGCTTCCCAAATGTCACCAAAGGTATTCCTTGTGCCTTGTAGGTGGAGGGGACATGTCCCTGCATTCCTACCTGAGCGGGCAGGCTCCAGAGGAATCCCAGCTGAGCATGCTGGCGTGCTTCCTGATTTACCACTCTGTGCCCACACCGGGACAGCTGGCAGCTGGAGGCTTGGAAGGTGAGTCAGGAATTGGGATTTGGGGAAATCCTGGATCCTTTCACTGGACATCTTTTCCTTGCCCTTCAGCAGCCTGGGAATACACCAGTCCTGAGGTTACTAAGGGATAAGAAAGGCAACTGGACCTTAATTTTGGGAGCACTGTTCCTTGCTTAGGGCTGGGGCAGAAATGTCACCACATCCATGAGGGATCGGAGGCCTATCCCAGGAATCCTGTGCCAGCCACAAGTTCCTGTATCTGGGCATGGAAGATTCCAGTTGCCTGTTACACACCTCTCTTCTGGGTGTTCTTTTCCTCTGTGTTCTTCTTCCTGGATTTGGGATCTCTTTTAAAAGAGATTTGAGATCTCTTACAGAAATTTATTTTCCAGCCAGCACACAACAAACAGATCCATGGGATGACACCTCCAGAGCTCCCTGGAACTTCCCCCTTCAATTTTAGGCAAATCTTTGCTCATTTTTACACCCTTTTCCTTTGCTTTGGATGTTTTTAGGGAGCAGGAACTTCTCGGAGCTGCTGCTGAAGCTGCGGAGACTGCACGTTCCCGTGCGGGCCCTTCTGCGCCTGGCTCCACTGCTCCTCGGAAATCCCCAGGCCATGGTGCTGTAGTCCCACCAAGCTTCCCAAAATCTTCTTTTTGTACCTTCCCAAACACCAAACTCACCCTCAGCTGTGGCAACCATGACCAGGAGTTATTTATAAATTGTTATGAGGAATTTTAAAAATAGAGCTATAAAAGTGAGGTCATAATAAATTTACTTTTGTAACGAAGGTTTGTTTGCAAATGTGTGGTTTTTGCGGGGAATTTGGGAAAGACATTAGCTGGGAATGGTGCTTTTCCTTGGCTTTATAACTCTTTTGCTTGTGGTGGATTGTCTTTCCAGATAATGGAAATAATTCCTGGTTTAAACACTTTATGTTCCCTTCCTCCTTCTGTATCCCGCTGGATTAATTTGGAGTAGGATTCATTCCTTCTTGGTTCCAGACAGAGTAGATCCTTATTTTGTCACCAAACACGTGGAATTACTCCATAAAAAGCAGACAGAGGTTGAGAGATGACTCAGCCAGAGCCAAAGGCTTGGATTCTGATTATTGTGGTTCCAAATTTAATCCTGATCTGTGGGATTTGTGCCGATTTCTCCCTGTTTTTTCCCAAATCCTCAAGGATTTTGCAAAGGGCGAAATGGAGGGAGGAAGACAACCAGGAGTGATTAAAAAGAGAGCAAAAGCAGGAAAATTATTGTCCTGGGTTGCAAGATGTGGGTGGGGGTATTCTATTCCCATCTGTTAAAGGTAGGGTAGTTATCTTCTGGTAATTGGGCACTTTGCTTTATCTCTTTCACAACCAATCCTCCCTCTGGGGAGATATCTTCTGTTAATGGGCCAATCAGTATCACTGCATGACTGATAAAATTACATCATCCCATTGTAAAATGCTCCACCCAGAGGGAGGAGCCAAGCATTCCCACCTGGATATAATCTGAGATTTAGAGCACCACAAGCAGCCTTTTCCCAGTGGATTCCCAGAGGAGCTGCTTTCTTCTCCAAGAGATTCCCAGAGGAAGACTAGGCCCATCTACACCACCACCAGACCTTCAGAGGAAAACTACACCCTTCTACAGGATCACTGCTTCAACAGAACCACATCTGTCACTCCAGAACTGCAGCCACCATTTAATCGGACTGCTATCAACACCCCGACCAGCAGGGTGTCAGGTCATATTCTGACCCTGTCAGTGGTCTTTTTTTGTTTGTTTGTAGTATTGCATTTTTTAAAAATTTTCCTTTTGAAAGAACTGTTATTACTATTCCCAGATCTTTGCCAGAGAGCCTCCTAATTTCAAAATTATAGTAATTTGGAGGGAGAGGGTTTACATTTTCCATTTCAAGGGAGGCTCCTGCCTTCTTTAGCAGACACCTGTCTTTTCAAACCTAGACAATGATACAAACCTGATTCTTAAAAAAAACAAATTTATTGTGTATTAACTGAGGTTTTCCAATTGCTTGAGGTGTCCTGGAGGAGGCAGAGCCTGTGCCGAATTCTAACCCTCATCCCTTTTAAGCTGTTCAGAAACTGCTCTAATTTAATAAAAACAGTTTAATTAATTTGTTGCACCTACTCCACAAGGACCTTCTTTATGTGAATTCAATGAAACCATTAACAGATGGGAAATCAGTAGCCAGGAGGTCTCATGGGGCAATCCTGGATGTTTCTTCCCCTAGGAGGTGGATGCAGCTCAGGGAAGTTCCTTCTAAACTGGGGAAATGGGAAGCATAAAGTGCTAATTTCCCGGAGGGAATGACACTGAGCTTTCATGGCATTCTGGAATGGTTTGGGTTGGAAAGGACCTTAAAGACTATGGGCAGGGACACCTTTCTTAAAGTCCCATCTAACACTGGCCTCAAACACTTCCGGGGATGGGGAATTAAAGTCCCCACGACTTTTCCAAGGACAAATGCTTTTTTTTGCCTCCTCAAGCCTCTACCCCTGCCCCAGAATGAGCCTCCCGGGTTTATCACTGTTGGACAAAGAGCCAAAAATCCAAATGCTGGATTTGGTGTGGAAAGCTGGGAAACCTGGAAGTGTCCTAAATCCTCTTGCTGTCCCGATGGATCCGTGGGGTTTATCCCACATTTCCAAGGGTGCCTGGTGGCCGGGCAAGCTGGAAGGTGAAGATTGTTTCACCACGAATAAGATGAAAAATTACGAGTAACATGAAACCAAGCATCTCTAGGACCTCCATGCCAGGACCTCGGCGTCGGGATGCTCCTGGTTTCCGCCGGATGCGAAAAAAGCACCATTCCCAGCGCTTGGCGAGGGGGGTGAGTTCGTGGGCGGAGGTGGGCGCGGGAGGCTCTGGCGAGGAGCTGTGGGGCTTCCTGTTTTCTTCCGCAGCTCGATCAGAATTTGAAAGCAGCGGCTGCCGTGAGCTGGACCAATGATCGGGGCACAGCGCGCCCGGGCCGCCCGCGCCCGTTACGGACGCCCGGGGCTGCGCTTCCCGGCTCCCTGTGGGAACACCGGGACCCCCCGGCCCGGCGGCGGCCCGGCCCCGCCACCCACGGTAAGGCGCTGCTCCCTTCGGCTGCTGCCAGGAATTGCGGGGAAAAAAACCCTATGGAACCAGCGAGAACGTTTGGGATTTCGCGCGGGCTGCTGCCCGGGGTGTGTGCTTTTCTTCGTCCCGGAGGTATCTGCTGGAGGAGCCTTGGAGGTGGTGTGGAGCTGGGAGGAATTTACGGGTGCTCCGGGAGCCGCAGGGAGGGAAGCAGCGCTGCTCAGGCATGGAGAAGGGGGAGGTGGGATGTGGAGGCTGGATATGGAGGTTCTCCCTGGTCCTGCACCTGGATAACTCCATTCCCCATCCCTGAAAGTGTCCCAGGCCACGTTGGACGGGGCTAGGAGCAACCTCGGCGAGGGGAAGGTGGCCCTACCCATGTCAAGGGGTGAAACGAGATGGGCTTTATGGAACATTCCCACTCCAGTTATTCCCTGATACCATGATAATGGCACAGCTGGGAACAGAGGACTGGCGTCATGCCTGCCCCCACAGTGCTTAGTCACATTTTTAGGGTATTTTGTGCCGTCCTCTCCCGTTCGTTCTGTGCTCTCCTTTGGGATTTGAGCTGGGAAAGGCAGGAGCGAGTTCCCCTCCTGCCTCTCCCATTCTCCCACCACCTGCCATCCAATACATCCCAAACTGCGGTTCCCTGGGGACTGCTTGTGTGTCCCGTGGGCTGTCCCGGAGCTGAGTGGCTCTGCCAGGGGCTGAGCAGCCCCGGGCTCCTTCATTTTCCTGCTCTGGCTCAGCTTTCGCCCTCGGGATCATCCCGCGGCAGCACATTCTCTCTCCGGGGGGCAATTATCCTTATGATCCTTCTTTAGTCTCGGCTGGGCAGCCCCTCCTGGCGTGTCCCGCGGTGGCTGCGGGCAGAGCGCGGCTTCTCTAGCTCATCCCATCCCATGGATCGCGGTGCCAGTTGCGCTTCCCGGTGCATCATTCCCGGGAAGGTCGCACAGCTGAAACGCAGTGCCTGTCCAGCCCGGCCCCATCGCCGCCTTCCCCACCGAGTTCCCTTTGGTTTTTTTGGCTGGGGCTCGCAACTTTTCGGCAACAGTGACCTCTGTCGGCATCTCCACCGGGGCCACCGGCATGGCCCCGCTGTCACTCGGCTGCATCCCACGCCTCCATCGCAATTCCACACCTCAGGGACACGGTTATTTGGGACCGATTCTGCCATTCCAGCTGCGGAATCCCACGGCAAAGTCCCGGCGGCGTTTCGGGAACCAGCGGTGCCAGGAGGCGGCTGCGAGCGCTGCGCAGAACCGGGCACCTATTACCGAAAGGTGTCCCCAGGGCAACTCCAGAGCCGAGAACCCAAAAATCTCGGGTTTACTGGGCGGCCAAACCTCCGTGACTCATGTCAGCAGTGCCGCTGCCGCCGGTGACTAATCCCGGGAGCGCTGTCTGCCCGGGGCTTGGCTCTCTCCATGTCCTAACGACTGTCTGGCACAGTTAGATAACAATAAAAAATCCAGCTGAGGTTACGGGAAAGAAGGGGCGAGTGGGAGCTGCCAGGTTGGTTTGGGCATCACCTCAGTTCTTCCATCCATGCCTGTGGGCACTCAGAGGTGCTTTCCCTCCTGGAAAACTCTTTCCAGTACCTCTGGAGCAGCCCTTTGGAGCACAGATCGGCAGCTGCAGGTGGCAGTGAATTTTGGGAGGGCTCTGGGGCCGTGGCGGTGGCCAGGGAGTGACTCAGAGGCGCTTTAGGGCTCTGTGGTTTTGCTTTCATGGTTTTGCTGTGACTTAGCAACTTGTTTGTTTGGTCTGCGGGACGGCAGGTGCCGGCATGCCCAGCAAAGCAGCTGGATCCCATGGGATTCTGGCCATCCTGAGGGATCCTGGCACCCTTGGTGTGTTGCGTTGCCCAGGTGGATGTGGCTGAACCCCACAGGTGATGCAGGCAGTGGTGCGATACGATCCTTGGGATCTCCATTCCACTGGGAATATCCAGCAGGAGCAGTTTCCACCCCTTTCTTTTTAGAAGGAAAATGGGATTTTGATTCTGGCATTCCCTAAAGCTCACAGCCACTCCAGGGGTTTTTGGAGAGGTGCATCTGAAAGCTGGGCCAACAACCTGGTATTTTCCAGGGAGATGCTAATGACTGCCAGCACATTTTCCTGTTTAGTTGCAATACTGGGGGAAAAAAAGGTGGAAAGGGAGCAGGCTGAGTGTTTTCCCACCATAGTGGAAAATACTCCCAATCCTCATGTTCCTCCTTCCCATAGGTTCCACCACGCTTGTGGTGTGATTTCTTCCAGGAAGGACATTTCCCACCAGCTCTGCTGGGAGGAGCTTCAGGTATGTCTGTGGGAAGCACTGGACAAAGGAGCATCCATCTCCTAGGTTTTTGGGGGGAATAGCCAAGCATTTGGTGCCACTGTAGCACAGAGTGTGGTGCTCTGATGCCTCCAGAATTCCACAGTTCCTAGGTTCATTTGGAGGTTTGTGATCCCTGGAGTCTCAGCCAAGGGAGCTGGATGGGAAGTGGGTGAAAGCTGTAGATGAGGACCAAAAGGGGATGGTTTTGGGTGGTTTTCCTCCTTCAGCTGAGCCACGTCATCACTCATCCCATGTCAGCTCCCTCAGGCACTGCTGGATTTTTCCTTGTGCTGCAGTGATGGTGCTGGAAAGGTTAAAGTCACCAGCAGGTCCTGAAGATAGGGACTGAGGTTGGAATGCTCAGCTGGACCATGGCATGGCCATGGAGCACTCAGTGCCAAACCCTTCTGCATCTGAGCTGCCTCCCTGGTGTCATAAATCCAAGTTTGATTAGTGTGGATTTGGAAAGGGCTGATTAAAGGTTCCTGGGGCTCCCCCTTCCCTCCATGTCACCCCCCCGGGGCTCTCCCTCCTTGCTGTGTCACCGCTCTCAGGGCTGCTCCTGCCCCTGAGTCATCTCCAAACTCCAGCTGGATCCGGGAGCACAGCCCTGCCCTAAGCAGGCCGTGGGGCGCATTGTTTTCCTGAAATACAGAAGCTCCAAAGCACACGGAACAGAAATGTGGGAAGAGCCCAGAGTGGGGACACCAGCAAGGTGACAGCCACCCCCATGCTGCAGGAGAGAGGGAAAAGGTCCCTTAGGTGGGAGGGAAAGGGCTTGGACTGGGATGATCATCTCCAGAGCTGTTCCCTGAGGAATGGGGATGGTTTCCATCCCTCATGTGCAGGCAGAGCCTTTCCCAGGGGCTGGGAGCTCATGGCTTCTTTTAGCTGGGAATGGGGGGAAAACAAGGCTTTCCAGGCTGGAAGAGTATCCAGGTGCCTGAGAGCTTAGGGATGCATTCCCTGGATGAAAGAACCTCCTGTTCCCATTCTGGGATATCTCATCCCCTTCCCAAGCCCCTCAGCCAATGGTCCCCATGGATTTGGCTCCAGGCCCTAGAAAACAAGACCTTTCCCAGCAAAAGCACTTTCTGATCAGGAAAAAGTCCCTGGTCCTTTGCTGATGGGGGAAAGTGGGAGAGTCCCTGGGCCATGGGAAAAACTCCTTCCCCACATCCTGGTGGGAGGGATGGAACCATGTAAACCTTCGGCACATCCAGGGCTGGGAGCTGTGGCAGGGAGAGGCCAGGTAGGATGTGGGATGGATTTGGTCGGGTCTGGGATACATGGAGGGATGCCATGGCAGGGGATCCATGGGTGGCTTCAGGAATTGGTGTGTGGGGGATCTGCTCCAGGGGGATGTTCCTGTGCCTGGGAAGTAGGGGGCTCTGAGCAGAAGGAAGGTGAGACTGAAATTAATGCAATTCCTACAGTTTTCCCTTGCTGATGGATTTCTATCTGTCCCTTGCTCTGCCTGGACAATTCCTGCAGCCCAGGGAAGAATGCTGGAGCCGAGGTTTCTGCTGTCATCCCAACATCCCCCCCCATCACTCCCATTAATCTGCAGTATCAAAGCATTCACGACATTCCAGCAGAAACTCTGCTGGGTGGGGCTGGGGTTTCCCAGGGAAGCTGATCCTGATCCTTTGCCATTAAATGATGTAGAAGGAAAAGTGTGGGAAGCACAGGAATGAATCCCTGTGGTGGAGCATCCTGCCTGGGATCCGAGGGGCACAAAGCCGTAGATCATTCCCACCCTGCGGCCCAAAACCCACCAGCATAAACCGGGAGCAAAGGGGCTGAAGTCCTGCTCTTCTCCTGCTTCCAGTATTCCCAGTGTTGCTTCCTCCATAGGTGATTCCTTGTTCCTGGAACAGAAGAAGCAGAAGAGCTTTTTGAAGCAGCATAAATTTTGAAAAGCCTTTTTTCCCTACTTTTCCCCAGGGAGTCAGCAGAAGCACAGCTGTCCCACTGGGATTAGGACTGGAAAGGAGGACCTTGTCCCCTTCCCAGTTATTTCAGTCCCCACCTAATGGTGGGAAACAAGTGCAGTCAGCACTTTGGGATTTTTCCACCCATTCCGATAAAAACGTACCCAGTCCTGGATGTTCCTTCTCCCTGTCTCAGATGCTCTGGAGGATGTGGGGAAGGAGTTGTGGATCTGGTGAGTGCCTCCATGGGATGGATAAATGTCTCCATGGGAAGGGCAAAGTGGCTTCAGGATGAGTTGCTTGGGGTAGAAAGTGCCAAGCTGAGGGGACCAGCTTGGGAATCCTGGGCACCTGATCTGTGTCCTGCTGTTGGAGCAAGGCTGTGGGTGCCACCAGCACTTCCAGCAGCACCAGTTTGACTCCTTGGCTGGAAACTGGGGTTTGGGGAGCTGAGCAGTTCCTGGAACTGCAGCCCCATGTCATGGGGAAGTTGGGTAATTCGGTGACAGAGGAGGAAGGGAAAACCCCACGGAGCAGTGCCTGGAGGCTCCGGCCAAGAATGAGTCAGCAGTGACTGGGTGGCTGCTGGGGCTGGTGAAGCTGGTAATACTGGTGATACTGGTGCTGATGAGGCTGGTGCTGGTTGTGTGGGTACTACTGGGTTTGCTGGTGCTGCTGGTGCTACTGGTGCTACTGTTTCTGGTTGTACTGGTGATGCTGGTGGTATTGGTGGTGATACTGTTATTACTGGTGCTGCCTTGCGGGGCTGCAGTGTCTCCCAGCTGCTCCTCTCCCTCTCCCAGTGCCCATTCCCAGGACCTTTGGGTAGCTGCTCTTTTCTCCTGCCAGGAATTCCCAGGAAGCCTGTACAGGGATTTTGCCATGTCCATCCCTGCACCCAGGTCCCTCTGGAGCCCATTCCTGTGGTGTTGTGATTCCAAAGACACCCAGGCCATGTTTTAGGGATATGAGGCTTCCAAATGTTCAGGAGTTAATTTCTTTTGGAAATATTTGCCAAATATTTGGGACCAAATCCTGGCATGAAAGTGCCCCTTCCCAGGCTCTCTGATCTCTTCCACACTTTTCCATGGCATTAAAATCAGGGAGGGGAATTTAAGTCAGGAAAGGCAATTAAAATCCAGAAGGGCAATTAATTAAAATCTATCAGGGCAATTAATCAAAATACAGCAGCTCCCACCATTCTCCTGCTTTTTATATTTAAATAAATCCTGTGTTTGTATATCTGTATAAAAATTGTTATGTAAATATATTTATATTTATATGTAAATGTATTTTATATATTTATATATTACATACAAAGACATTTATTTATGTTTAAATAAAATTATTAAATATATTCACATATGTAAACTGTATGTTTATTGAATAATATGGTGATTAGTACATCAAAATATTTGTTTATTAAAGTTGAATAATAGAAATATATACTAAATTGAATTTAATAACAGTGTGATAGAATAGATAGAATTAATGTAATGTGATAAATATAATGAAAATAATATAATTCATATAACAGTAATTATGTCTTTAGTGGTATAAATTAAGCCAGGTGGGGCGTTAATTAAAAAAGAAAATGTGAAAAAAGGATCATTTTTACAATGGGAAAGGATTGGGAATAAATGGAAGCACACACAGATTTAATGGCTACTGCTGAGAGAATCATGGCAGGTGGGTTTCTTGGTATTGAATTTTCCAGATTAATTCCTAGAGGCAAATCCCTGTCTCTGGGAAAGGCCTGTGTGATTTTCCAGCTGGGTTTCTTGATACTGAATTTTTCAGCCTAATTCTCAGAGGCAAATTCCCAGCCCCTGGGGAAATCCTGTACAGTTTTCCAGGTGGGACATTTTTAAGCCAACTGTTTTCCCAGGAAAAAACCCATTCCCCCTCAGGTCAGAGTGATCCCCCTCAAGCATCCTCTGAAAAATTATCATGGAGCAAAATCAGATCAGCCACAAATTCCCTTTCCCCCCCCCCATTTCTCCATCCAGCTGCCCAAGGGATGCTTGGGGAGCAGTGTTGGCAGGGGGGCAGCCCAGAACTGCTGGAAATTTGACTGATAGAATATATGGAGTTGAAATGGACGCACAAGGATTATCAAAGTCCAGTTCCTGGTGCCGAACTTCCCAAAATTCTGGTTTCTTCACCCGTGGTGAATGGAGTGGTAAAGCCTGAGAATTCCGGATACTCTCAGTGTTCCACTCTCCCCACGAGTCAAAGCAGATTTGTCTCAATTTTCCTTCTCTGCACCCCTCAGTAAATATTCCCAGTCNGTTTGAAATTAAAGATTTCATGCCTTGCTGAGGCTGTTCAGCCCTTCTCCGCCCTCTGCCCTCTGTGGATGGCTCAGGAAAGGGAGCAGCATCCCAGGAGGGTTTTGAGGATGCTTTTGATCATCATTTCTCAGCACTAAATAGAGGAAGAATGAGTTTCAAACGAAGCATGTTTTGTTTTGTCACAGGAAGTGGAGAGAGCTTTGGGAGAGCCCTGAGACATTGACTTGAAATTCTGTATTTTAGTGTTTTCCTGGCCATACCGGTGGTGTGGATTGGTGCCTTGTGGAAATCGAGAGGGATTGGGATGGGGGGAGCAGGGCAGTGGGACATCCCTTTCCGAGTTATCCTGAGGGCGGAGATTTGGGGCTGAAGGGGTCTGAGGGGGGAAGGCAGCCCTTCCTGAGGGACCTGCTGGCTGCTGTTCCCTGCTCCAGGGAGCCCGAAATTGTGGTGTCCGAGGGGTGCGGGGTGGGTGGCCCTGGGGTGCCCTTGCTCCGGGAAACCGTTGGAGCTGCTTTTCGGGTGCCTTTGGGCTCGGGCGCCGCCGGCAGCGGCAGCCTCAGGAAAAAGAGCCGGGTTTCACAATGGCTCAGTCCTCCCCCGGTTGGGCAGCCCCCTCCAAGCCGCCTCTTGCCCTGAAAAACCCCAAAATTGGTTGCCTCCACGCCGAGGGGGCTTCCCTCGCCAGCACCCCAGGAGAGCCTCCGCTGCTCCGGCATCACCGAGCTCAGCCCGGCGGGGCGACAGCTCCGACCCCTCCCTTGCAGCCCAAACCATAAAAAGCCCTGGGTTTAACACTTGTACTCCTCCAGAGCTGCTGCTGCTGGCCAGAATCGCCTCTCACACCGAGTGTGGCATGCACCGGGGTGATGCTGTTTGAATTTCATCCAAATTGCCAAATTCCCGCTGCTCCTGTGGCATTAATTTGCTTTTTGGTTTTGCTATTAATGTTGAAGGGCTGCGAGGTCAGCAGCATTGGCTTTCGGTGGTAATTCACAGCCCCACTGATTTAATCCACGCTCCACTGCCAAAACCAGGGCTCATCTGTGGTATTTGGGATGGGGTTGTGACCATGGGTGGGAAAATGCTGGGAAATGCTGTTTGGGATCAGGAAAAATGCAGTGGGTCACGCAGGGCTGAGTTTGGCTTCTCCTGCGAGGGGGAGATGGGATTCATTCCTATTAAACTGAGGGTGCTCCAGGGCAGGGGCTGGTTTGGTGTCATCCAGCACTGCCCTGGGGCTCGTCCCTGCCTTGGGGACACAAATTTGGGCAAACACTGATTCTGGGGTTGAATCTGCCCTTTTTCTCGTTGTGCTGTGGTTCTGCTGTGCCTGTCCTCGCCGCTGTACCCTCCTGAAAGGTTGCAAGCAGTTTTGGGAACACGTTGTCTGCCTGAAACATGACAGAATCGGCCACAAATTGCAGATGAGACTGATAACAAAAGCCAACAACAGAAAATAGGTAGAAAAACAACACGGTGAAGGCTGAGAGACCACTGAAGGACTTTTTTGTGTGTGTGTGTTTTTTTTTACCAGCTCTCTCACGATGGAAGTGAAAACACATGAAAAGAGAAATGTCCTTTGTTCTCCTGCTGGAATTAAGATGCTCCAGCACCAAACCAGGGTTGAATCCCATGGCTGGAGCTGCTGCCCAACCCAGGGATTCGCAAATCAGCATTTTGGCACCAATGAGGGTGGCTGGATGTGTTTTTAGCAGGTTTTATGGTATTTTTTTAACCTTAAAAAATGTGCCATGCAGCACATGGGTAACTCAACTCATTTTCTCAACCCAGCCTGCTCTACCTGAACATCTCTGCTCGAATAAATCAGGCTCCATCTTAGAAATTAGGATGAGGTTTTTGTTTTTGTTCTACTTATTTCATCTTTGTTTTTATAAATAAATACAAATCACTCAAACTGAAACTCGATGGCTTTGGTGATAATCAAAGAGCAGCCCTGGGGAAATTTTTCTTCATTACCATGTTCTTTCACAGCCCACACTCAGGGTTTCGGGAGGAAAACTTCTTAACCTTTGCAGCAGCAGCACCCGACGCTTTTTGAAGTCCTGGCATGCTCAGACTCAGGGTTCAGATCGCAGAGCTGTGTTAGCATCACCTTTATTTTAGGGCCATGTGGAGAGGAAAAATTGTCTCATCCCCCAGCCCTTTTCTCCCCTCAGTTTACCCTTTTTCCCTCCTTAAAAAAAAAAAGAAACAACACAAAAACCACCAAAAAAACGCAAGAAAATGTTGGACTCCCCCCCCTTGCAGGGCTTGGGTTTTGTTGTTTTTTCAGTTCTGTGGGGCAGCTCTGTTCTCTACCACCTTTGTACAATATGTTTTAGTATTTGCAGCTCACTTCCTGTATGAGGTTACTTTGTTTATCATAAAACCCCTATTTTTAAACCCATTTCTGCCAATAAGTCATTTGAATGGTAATGGCAGGCGCTTGTAACTGTCCCCTCTGCCCTTGGAGGGGGGGGGGCTCCGGTGGCTCCCAGTGGCTCCGGGAGGGATAGGCGTCGGAATGTGGGCTGAGTGCATGCTGAGGCTCTTCCCTCAAATCTCAGGGGGATTATTTGTATGAAAATCACCAGGACTTCTGAAAATCCTGACTTTTTTAGCGTGGGGTCACACATGGTGTGGAGAGGCAGAGCCACAGCGCTCACCATCCTTTCCATCCTTAGGGAATGGCCACCGTGCCATCTTCCGACTTTATTTTCATTAATTACCAGCCAGGAGAACTGTGGGATTGTCAAAAAAATGTTGGCTTGGCCCACTCTGCCCATAATTGCAGCAAGATGAGGCGTGGGTTAATGAACGGCTCGCAAGGCTCGGAAGCACCAGCTGCCTGTGTGTCCTCCTGGGGAAAGGGATGGAGGAGCCTGTCACAAACCCAGCAAGGAGAAATCCATCAAATCCAGGAAGAACAGGCCCTGTATCCTCACAAGGGCTGTGTGAGGCCCTCTGAGCTGCACAGGACCAGCTTTTGTGGGAACGGCAGTGTCTCCATCGGGGTAACCTCGTTGTCTGCCTTTCCTTGGGTTGCAGGACTTAATTTTCCAAATTCCACAGAAAAGAGGTTTGGGATGCTCAGGAAGAGCAGCAGGAAAGTACCCTTCATGCAGCCATCCTCGAGCTTGTTTTACACCCTATCAAAATCCCACTAGAGCACCTTTAACATCCCTTTACTGCTTTTAGGGACCTCCCTGGTATCCAACACTTCCCATCTTCATCTGCACCGGGTGTGACTCCAGGAGAGGTTGAGCATCCAAGGAGCTGCCAGAGAGGCAGAAAAACCACTGGAAGGAGTGAGCTTTGTTGCAATATGAAAATCAAATGCAAAGCTTGGCGGGTATTTTTAGCTGGTTTAGGCTGCACAGGTGTTTGAAAGGTCAGTGGCGAGTCATTAGATAAAAAATAAATATATTTATTTCTGTCTGTGGGGAGAGCCTGGTGTTGCTCCCATGGCTCTGGATGACAGGAATCTCATCCTCAGCTTGGGTTGCTCAGCATTCCCAAGGCTGACAGGAGTGTGGGAGTGCAGGAATGTCCCAGTTTTGTGTGTCCCCAACAGCATGAGCACATGGCAGCCATGAGTGCCCAGCTCTAATGGACACAGGGAGCTGTGGCTTTTTCCATTAATAAAATCTGTGAGTTTGCTCCTTTTCAAGGAAGAAGGACAATTTGTCATCCTTAAAACAGAATTGCATGGGGGTTTTTATGAGCTCCTAGAATTTAAGAACGCGAAAGGGTCTGGCTCCCAGGGAGGAGCCACTGATGCGGCTATGGTAGGCTTGGGCCATGGCCAATGTGGGCTCAGGCCAACCTGAGTTTGGTGGACCCATGACCACTTTGGGCTTGGCTGTGACCAACAGGCCACAACCACCTTTGTCTTGGCCAGGAACACCTTGGACTTGGCCAATCTGAACTGCGACCACCTTGGATTTGGCCATGGCCAGTGTGGGCTGTGGCCAACCTGGGTCGGGGACACCTTCAAGGTGGCCATGACCCCCTTGGAGTTGGCCATAGCCAACCTTGCCTTGGCATGTGCTGAGGGCAGATCCCAACAGAGGGGCAGCACTTCCCTTCCCCTTGCGTCACCAAGGTCACTGAGTTCAGGCAGGTGATGAGGTCCTCACCACCTGAGTCACAGCAGGGTCATGTCCCAGGTGTGACAACTCACCTGGACACATCCATGAGCTCCCAAATTCCAACAGGACCACAGAGCCACCAGGAGAGCAGAGCCAGCAGCTGCCACAAGCTGGGCTGGGCAATTAAACCTTTTTTTTTGTGAGTTAAAGAAGCCCCCAGAATAGCACCTGAAACCAATAAACTTCCCTTTCAGGAACTTCTGTAATTTGAAACAGACTCAAGAACAACAACAATATAAAAAAAAAAATCCAGAATTTTTTTTAGGTTGTTTAACAAGTAGGACTTCAGGGTTTGTTTTTAAATCCCTTTTCACATGGTGACTATTGAGGAATAAGTGGAGGGACAGGAAGGGCTGGAGGGACAAATGGAATGGAAGGCCAGGGCAGAAGGAAGGTGGGATGGGAATTTTTAAGAGTAGATTTAAAACTGTAAAATAAAAACTGCCATGAAATAATGAAAGGGAAAAAACAGGGGTATTCCATAACAAATTCAAACTAATATTAATAAATGCATTAAATTGTCGCGGTCCCGAGTGGGCTGTGGACGTCGCAACCGGCGACGCGGGGGAGACCCACGGGGCGCGATCAGATAAAGGGTGCTGCGCGCGCCTGGGTCGCGATCCCAGGTGCGTGCTCGCCACGAGATGGTATGTGGCCGTCAGCAGAGCCGCAGCAGAATGAGGAGAAGGACGCTGGATTGCTATATATGCTCTACCAAATTTATTGGTAAAACGGGGATAGCAACCCAGCTCGGGAGCCACTTGCACTCAGACGCAGCAGAGGCAAGAATGGCGCCGCTTCACTGGGGGGTGAAGGGTATATAAGGAAAACAAGGTAACCAATAGAGAACAAGAACATGGGAGTAACAAGGGCAAAACATCCAATCTCAGGGCGTGAAGGGTGAATGACAAAGGAGCGAACTAGTAAAATGTCATAACTCATAGAACTCTCTAGAAAACCGTGGGTGATTGATGTCTTCCTCCGCCCACGAAAAGCGGACCCTGCGGGGCTTAGACAATGTGGTAATCCCAGAGGCGTGGCGATGCCTCATGGGATTCCACATTAAATAATAAAAATAAAGCAAGACACAAAGCATAAAATAAACCCCAAAACTTCTTCAATGCCAATTAAAACCAGGTGGGGACAAGAAGTGCATGGAAGGTGCCCATCAGCTGGGCTTGAGCCCACAACCACATAAATGTGAGGAAAAGCAAAAAAGTTCCAAGGAACCCCCAAATAACTCCCAGCTGGAGCAGCTTCTGGGGTTGGGAACACTCAAGGCAGCACCTGACAATGGAAATTCATTCAAGAGCTGCATTTTGGGTGACCTGAAGCATCTTGGAGCTCCAGGACACCGAAATGGAGATGGGAACACCAAAATGGAGAGGCGAACACCAGGTTTGGAGGAAGAAGAGGTGAAAAACGGGGAAAATTGGTGATAAAGCAACAAATATCCTCTTCTCAGGAGAACCTCAATCCCCACGAAAGAACCAGCACTCGGGACAAACAGTTGAAAGTTTTTATTCATATAAAACTCATATTAAGAGCATAAAAGATTCTTTAAAACAAAAACCAAAAAACAACTGCCAAAAAACAAGGCTCTTGCAATTATTTACAGCAGTATTGCACAAATAAAGTGGCAATTACCCTGTCCAAAATTCATCAGTGCAAAACACAAGGAAGGCAGGGAAATTGCAGTCAAAAATGCTACATACGCTGGGTCCTGTAACACGATTTAGTGATTCACGCAATCCCACGGGATGGCTGCTCCAGGAAAACCTGGCTGGAGCAATCCCGAGGGGTGGAGGAGCCAAATTCCAAATTCCCACTGAATTTCACTAATGCTGAAGTCTTTGATGTGCCTAAATCACTCCTGGGAAGTGGAGACTTAGGCACTTGGAGAAAAGTAAGATTAAAATCTTGTTATCCACACTACATTGGCTTTGGAAGGGGATCCAACACTTCTGGCAGGGAGGAAACCAAATCTTCACAGGAACTTAAATAAGCAGGAAATAAATACACAACTTTTCTACATGTTACATTAAACAGTAGAGTGCATTAATTACACAGGGGGAAAAAAAACACCAAGAAAAAAAACAAAGAAAGTACCTACAGTATTTACCAATTCAACTCTAAAGTGTAGGAAAAAACCAGGATTTTTTTAAAGGTTTTTAAAAAATATTTCTAAGCTGTACAAAACTTACAGGAGAGAAAGGAGAGGGAGTACATTGCACAGATATTTGGCTCAGATGATGAAAATAATATGGTACTCTACTCTAATAAATATTTGGGTATTTACAGTTTGGTGGAAAAGAGAAGTGAGAACGGGATCAATGTGGTTTCCAAGGAAAACTCTTCATCCTTTTGGTGCAACACAGAGCACAGGCTACACTTAAACACGACCCAGAGCAGGCAGCCAACATGGCTGAAAGGAGCATAAATCCCTATTTTATATCATTCTACTGTTTTGAGGCATTTTTTGAGGCTTTTTTTCACTAAATCTCACAACACCACAGGAATCCTGCTTTTTGAGGTTCCTTTTCCTATGATTTTTGGCTGGGAACTCCACCTGTGGAAAAGGCCCTGGGAGACTTTGCCAGTACCTTGAGGGTTTTTTTTCCCTTAAAAGGAATCTGGTTTTTGTCTCCATGGGAGGATGGGGTAAAGTGCTCTTTGGTGATTCTTTGGTGTACTCCAAGGGACACATTCTGGGATGCCAAAGGTTGGGAGATGCCAAAGCACCATTTCATCCACCAGAACAATGGAACTCAGCTGGGAGAAAAAAAATCTCACTGGATGCCCCCAGCTCTGCTGCTGAGTTTTATCCATTTAATTTTACCAGTGGAATTCCATGGGAAATCCCTGGTGGCAGCCTACAGTAGGACTGGCTGGGGCAGCACAGCCACAGTGAGCCAAAGCCAGAGGCAAATGCCAAGGGATGAGGAGCAGGATATGCCCTGGCCAAGCTCCCTCATTATTTGAACTGCTCGCTCTCCACCAGTGCAAAGATTCCCCCCAAAGGGCTTCAAAATGCCATTCCCAAAACATTCCCTGCTCCTGCGACCGCTGCTCACCTTGCACTTCCAAGGAAAAAAGGGGAATAAAATTGGCAATCGAGGTCAAAACTCCCTCTGTGATCCTCCAGGAGCAGGAGGGGAGGCTCCGCTCCAACCCACCAGGCACAGCTGTGCAAAGAGGTCCCACTGGGGTCCATCAATAATTAACACTAATTATCATCCACAGCACTCAGCAGCTTCACCCTGTGGACAGAACTGCTCCAAGGAGGGCTTGGGATGGGGTTTTCCTTTTCTTTTCCTATGGTGCTGGTGAGACCGGGAACAACCCTATAGCTTTCGGGGAGCACCTGTACCAGCCTGAGGGAAGTTTGTGCATAGATATGGGATGACTAGAGCAGCCAATCCCCCAAAAACATTTGCTGGGAGACAATGGGAACACCCGTGGATCCACAGCTCCAGGGGGCAGGGGAAAGGCCCTGGGACATGGAGCACCTGGGAAGTTCTCTGGGAGGACACAGAGCAGTCAGATCCCCTTGGAATGTCCTGGATGGATCCATGTCAGGCTGGCATCCTTCCAGCTGCATCCCAATGCTCATTCCCATCCAAACACAGAGAGGATCCCAGGCAAACACAATCTTGGAAACCTCTTTTGACAGTCGTGACTCACAGCAGTCCTGCTGCCGTCGCCTCTGGCTGTGGCATTCCGGGAGCTGCTCCCTGCCTCCAGAATGGTTTATTGCTGGATTACTTAGTCCCCCACATCTGATAGCAGACACTATAGAAGCGTTTTCACACACTTTTATATAAAGGATTTCTTTAAAAAAAGGCAACCTGGTGGCTTGGGGTTTGGTTAGTTGGTTGTGATGGTTTGGACCCTGGAGTTCGACAGCGAAGTCTTGAAATTCAGAATGGATCAAAAAAATAGAGATAATACAAAAAAAAATCAGTCAGCAGGAAATAGGCTGATTTGCATGATGTAAATGAAGTTGGATTTGAGTAGCATTAGGTATTTACAGGTAAAAGAAGTGCTGATTAAACTGCTCTGCCCTTTTTCCAGCCTTTTTAGGGGACAATCATCCTGGAGGCAAAGGGAGAGGCAAGGAATCCGAGCCTCTGCAAGGCAAACTCCCAGCGGCTCTGCCCATCATCTGGCTCAGGTTTCCCTCTTTCCTGCGGTGGGGCTCATCCCACAGGATTCCAGGAACGATGACAAAACATGATTCCACATTTTCACTGAGACTCTTTTGGGAAAAAAAGGCAAAAAATGAATAAAAGAGTGGAGAGAAACACCGAGTAAACACCACTCTGTCATAAAAAGCCGCAGTCGGAATGTCCACCCTCCTCCTGCCACACATCCTAGGGGAGAGGCAGGGTGGGAGCCCCACATCCATCCATGTGTCTGTCCTTGCCAGGCTTTCCTAAGGAGGAATTCAGTCCTGGTGGCTCAGGATGCACCTGGCACTCACTGGAGCCTCCGGATGAGGCGGATGATATAACGCAGCAGGCGCAGGATCACGACCTGGGGGTTTCCCACCTGGTGATCCAAAAAACCCTGAAAAACATGGAGGGGGGAAAAAAAAAAAGAGAGAGAAACCAAACGAAGTGCTGACTTTAATTCCCAGCATGAAGCCCCCCATGCTATATAAACACCTGGAAAGTATTCCAGAAGCACGAAGTGAAGTGTTTAACACTTTGCAGCTAGCAGAGCTTAGGGCTCATGACAGGAGTCAAGGGATACCTCCTCCTCCTGGGACCCACAAGCCTTGTTGGGACAAGGAGTGGCTGGAGGGTGAATTGCCCAATTTCCTGGTGTCTTGTCCGAGAAACAGTCCCAGGGGGAGGCCAGGTCCCAGGGGGAGGCCACGCCCCTGGGGAATGTAACAGGGAACGTGCCAGGACCCGTCTGACAGCCCCGACCTGCTGGGTGAGTGAGGCTCTGGCACAGTTGCAGTTCCCCATTTCTAACCTTGGGCTAAAAGGGCAAACCCCAGAGCCAGGTGGGGATAGCAGGCACAGGCCCTTCCACCTTCCCCTCCAGAGCCAAGATAGCCCGGGAGCAGCCAGAACGCTTCCATAAGGAAAAGAGACCTTCCCACAAAGTGCCTCAGGGATGATAATTAAACAATGGCTTAAATTCTCTGAAAACTCCCCAGTTTTGGGTGCAGGGCGTTAGAATTTGTCACCTGCTGACTGCACCAGGTACAAAGTGTTTTTAGGGTCATGCACAACATCCCCTGAGCAGGGCAGGACATATCCTCTGCATTGTGCTCCTAGCCCCAGGCTGGCCCTGGTTGGAATTGCAGCCGCAGTACTGGGAACAGCCTCGTGCAAACCTGGGGGATGCTCCCTGCACCTCACCCTACCTCTGCCTGGGAAACAACTCCATTCCCATTAAATTCACCCCCTTATCCACCACAGGGTTATAGGGAGCAGCGTGATGTGCCCAGGGATTTCCAGCACCAAAGGAGGCGGGATAATGCTAGAACGACATTCCTGCTCCTCACAAAGTGCTCCAAATTTAAGGTACTGCTCTGGGAGGTAGGCAGGAGATGGGATAAGGGTGGTCCAGCACTGAACAGGGAATGGTCACAGCCCCAAGGCTGCCAGAGTTCAAGGAATACACAGACAATTCTCTCAGGCACAGAGTGGGATTGCTGAGGCTGCAGGGTAAAGAGTTTGGACTTTGATTATCCTTGTGGGTCCCTTCAAGGTCAGGATATTCCATAGCACTCTGCATTTCTTCCAGCTCCTCTGGATCTGCCTGCTGCTACCAGGTGCCTCCAGCTTTCTGGACAGGCTGGTCCCTCCCTTTCATTGGAAAGATGCTCCTTCATCCCAAAAAGCAGCCACTTTGCATCACAAGGAATCAGCCTGGATAGGAGAGGTCAGAAGATGCGTATTTTGGATTCTGGATATCAGCTTATCACCATTTTGTTGCAGGTCAGGAATGCCAGGGCATTTGAGAAAAGTGGAGCAGGTGGAGATGATGTGGAAAAAGCAGAATCATAGCAGCTTGACCCCCATTTTGCAGAAAAGCCAACCCTGGGAGCAGTGAGGAAGCACTGCAGGAGCCAAAGAGGATGCATAAGAATCCAGCAGCCAGCATTCCATCACTAACACTGCTCCTGGCTCCTCTTCCCACAGCCGAGTCCAAGTGGATGGAGCAGAATCCACAAGCAGGGACATGCAGGAAAACTCGGTAGCCGAGACACTAGCGAGCTCATCTTGCTTCAACCCCTGGGCTGGGCTGCCTTGGGCTTGGGCTTTCTGTGGCATTACTGCATCGATTTGGGTTGCAGCACCCCAAGGTGAGCGAGTTCATGGGCTTAAAACTCTTTCAAAACAGTCTTTGCAAGAGAAGTAAGTTCTGGGACCGAGTCTCTACTTTGCAGCAGCTGGGATCTGGGAGCTGGGCTGGAAATCCCACTGAATGCTCCCCTAGAAGCGATGGTGCTGAGAATGCATCCCCTAAAACCTCCGAACTTCCCCTGCCTCTTCCTTTTTAAAAGTTTCCTTGTCACCACCAGGTCCAGGCCCAACCCAACACCTCTGCCCCAAAACCCTTGTGCAAACTTGGTGCCCTAAAGCTTCCAGCCCCAATTTCAAGGTTATTTTTAATTGATTTAAAGGTTATTTTTCATTGATTTGAGACCGCTGCTGCTGACTTGCCTGCTCCAGGCCACCCCCTGCCCGTGCAGCCTTTTGTCATCTGAGTGAACGACATGCTCACTGCAGAGAGAGTTTCCAGACATTATTCAGCCTTTCCCTTTGAGAGAAATGGAAAGTGAAGAGGGGAAAGTTACCCTGCGTGGACAATAGGAGGCATTGAACTCGTCCCCGATGCGCCGCAGCTCTTGCGCAATCCAGATTTCCGGCTGCACCTCTTCGGCTGGAGAGTGGGATTGCCACCGGGAAGCTGTGTGGGATGAAACAGGAGAGTTGGAAACCCAGAAAGAAGAACAAATTATAAAGAATTTGCCACACAAAACTCCGTAGTAATCCATCAGCTCTTGCTATCTTATTCCTGTTTTTTATTACTATTACATTTTAATTCTCTTAAATCCCAGGGGTGCATGTGGGGACTCACTGCATACAATGATCAGGGTTTTCTTCCTGGTTATTTCTGTATTATTATCACTACAGGCTTTTATTTATTTATTTATTGTAGGCTTTCCATGGGAGCATCTCCAAGCTTTGGTCCCTCTTAAATAGCGATGAAAGCCAAGATGCCACACTCCAATTTCCTTCCCTCACCAAACCTCCTCTTCCCATTTTTTTTCCTCCAGCAGCAACTCCTTCCCTAACCTTAAAAACCCTCTGCCTGGATATTTGTATCCAATTCTCACGTTTCTTCCCCAAATCATCCTCAAGTGTCCAACAAGGAAAACCAACGGGTTTGTCATAGGGGGAAGAAAGACACAGTTGGATTTGTGTGCAGA
Organism: Dicaeum eximium; assembly: GCA_013396995.1. Lineage (NCBI taxonomy): Eukaryota > Metazoa > Chordata > Aves > Passeriformes > Dicaeidae > Dicaeum > Dicaeum eximium. Next base: position 143,151 of record VWZP01008977.1, on the reverse strand, counting down.
GAAACAGCATTTCCAGCAAATCCAAGCGCTGGCTTGAAAGAGAAGAAAGAGTTAATGTGTTTATTATACTTCAGGATACATAATTATTTAGGTCTCCATCTTAAAAAGTTATTAAACACTTGATAAATCCTCCAAATAGCCAGGGGGAAAAACGGAAACAGGACCATGTACGTTACCACCACTGCCTCATCTCCCTTCCATAAAGTTCAGTATCCAAGCAGGGCCTGCAGCCTTAAGGAATATGAAAAAAAAAAACCCCAACAAACTAAAAAAATAAAAATAAAACAACCCCACACAACCAGAAAAAACAAAACTAAAAAAAACCCTGCACAGAACAAAGCAGTGTTTTGGCACAACAGCTTCAGAGGAATCGCAAGGGAACAGGAATAGCTTCCAATCTTCCAAACATTCAAAGGATTAGTAGGGCAGTTAAGAAAAAAAAAGAAGAAAAAGAACAAATTAAATAAAAGCCTGGCTCCAACCTGACTGGAAAATGCATTTCCGAGCCAAGGCAGCACTGCTTGGCCGGAGGGTGTGTTTTGTTTTCTCGCTGTAGTAGCTCAGGAGCAGCGCCCGTCGCCTGCCCCGAGAGCTTCTCCTCTCGCCGGTGAATGAACCACGCGTGGCGCTCGCGATTCTCCCTCCGCCCCGGCTCCTCCGGGGAGCCAAATGGAATTCGGCCGGGGCGGAGCGTCCTTCCCAAATCCCAACGCCGCCGTCAGCAGGGCCGGCCCAGCCAGGGAAACAAAAATACGCGGCGAGCGAACCGGGGCAGGAAGAGGCGAGGAGCGCCAGGGACGTGAGGAAAACGACGCGACGGAGCCACGCTGCTCCTGCTCCATCCTTTCCCACCTTTACTATCCTTCCTCCCGCCCCAGCATCGCGCCCATGGGGCTCCTCCGCCCGAGAGACTCGGGCTGGGCTCGGTGGCTGAGAGCGAAATTGGGCTGAGGTTTTCAGAAAGGACTTTCTGCGGCGCTGCCGAGCGGTAGCGGCGAAAGGGGCCAGTCATAACTGGTCCCCAAACCAGTCACAGGCGCTTTCGGGGGCGGGGGGACACAGTCATAGCGCGAGCCAGCGCCCGCCACCGAGGGTGACACGTCTGCCCCGGGCACGGGGACAATGCGGGGCCACCGGCACCGCCGGGAAGCCACGTCTAGCTCCAGCCTGTGGGATGCTCCAGCATGGAATTGCTGCAGTTCCGGCTCGGAAGGGCAAAGAAACGAACCTCAAATTGCAACGTCAGCTCCTGGGTTAGGTATCCAACCCCTCATGAAGGAAATCTTGGTAAGGCAGGAGAAAACAGCAGCGATTCCAAAACAAGAGCATCAGGACATCACCAGCAGATTCCCAGCTCAAGGTTTTCCCCTTAAATCCAACTATTTGCACATGGAGAATCTCCTTTCAGAGCGACAGGATGTTTATACTGCTTCTCTCCTCATGGGAATACACACCAGGATCAAACCAGCCCTGGGAAAACCCATTTCCAAAGCACTTGCTCCAGCCACATTCCCAAAATCCACCTGCAAACAAACATGTGCCTTCAGACCAAAAATCCAATGGAAGGAAAAGAAGGAGAGACATGAAATACCATGCACAGAGTCACCCAACCCCTCCACAAAGAGTGAGTTTGTTTTGGGTGACTTACACTCCCAGCTGGGAATTCCCCATCCCTGCCAAGCTCTTCCCCCAAAAGCAGGATTCAAGCCTCGTCCTCTAGCACAACCAAATCAACTCACCCTTGCTCCTCTCCTTCCCATCTCCAAAAACATCTTCCTGGATATGCCAGGCTGGCACTGCAACCCTTGTTCCCTTCCATTCCAGAGCATCCCTTTGCTGCTTTTGTCTCATTTCCCCCCCAAAAAAAAAAAAAAACAGCTTTGGAGGCAGCTGGATTTGTCCCCTGAACTGTCAGAGAGGCAGCACAGCCCAAAGCATCACTTCCAAAAACCTCCATACCAACAGCTCTTCCTTACACAACCCAAGGCATTCCCAAGGGCTGCCTCCACCTTTACTTGCTCTCACTGAAACCTTTGAGGAAGGTTTTGTGAGATTTAGAGAGGGACTTCTGAGGCAGAGCATGAGTCTGCCATGCTGGAGCAGCCTTGGAGCAGGTCCCCACTGCCCATGGGAGAGGCCAGGAGCATCCGTCACTCCTGCTCACAGGAAATGCCTGTTTATTTTAATAAAAATAATAATTATTATTATTACTTATGCTTCCGAGAGAAGCTCTCCACCTTGCAGCCTCTGCTCATAACAGATAAAATCAGTGGGTAAAAGCACAACAAAAATATCCCCTTTACTTCCTTCCCGAGGGACTGACCCACTTCCATATGGAAAACTTCATGGCATGCATCCAGCTGGACACCAGCAAGGCAAAGGGATTGAGGAGGAGGTGTGCAGGGCAAAGCCATGGATATTTCCCAAGGAGAGCTGCATGGGAAGTCAGCCTGGGAGCTGCAGGCTTGGATGGGGATAAAATAGCTCTGTAGCTCCATGTCCCCAGCTTAATCCATTCAGGAGTATCCAATAGTCCCGGTTAAACAGCACTGAAGATTCTCCATTTGCTTTTAGTTGTTCAGGATGATGGCCCTAGCAACAATCACAGAGCAAAGGCTCCAATAAAACAGCTGATGAGGGTGCAGTAATTTGGAAAAAAAAAAAAAAAAAGAGGAAAAACTTCAATTTCTTCCTGGATAAAAGAAACCAAAGCCTTGGCTCTCCTGGTGAGGAATTCTGCCTGGCTGTGCCAGGGTGAGGTTGTGAAACATGAATTAAGCTGTAATTACTGCAATAATGTCACAAAAATCTTTCCTAAGGGCATGTTACAGCCAGAGCCACAGCCCAGAGCCAGGAGGGAGAAAAAACACCACCAACCAAAAAAGATGGTGTTTAGATCCCAGAAAGCTTTGACCTGGTGTTTGTTATCCCTATGCCTTGCTCCCACCGTGCTCTGGTGGAAGCTAAAAGGTTTCCTCCAATAAGAGGGAATTCATCAGGAGAGGGGAATGCTGGACACGAAGGCAGCTCCCGCGGGCAGGTTTTCCCCGCTGGAGAGGCTTCACTTGGCAAAGCAACTCGTAAACGCGCCCCCGTCCGCCTCCAGGCCGCTTCCCAGCGGGATGTCGGGATGCATGATCCCAGCACCTCCGCCACTGATCGATGAGAGAGCCGGCAGCAACGCACAAGCCAGAAGCCACTTACTTGGCAAAACAGCCTTGGACGAGCGAGCCCTGAGTAGGAAGCTGGACTCAACAACTCTGTCCCCTCCTCCCCTGGCAGCGACTGACCGAGCCCGGAAAAGAATAAACATCATAGTAATAAAAACCCCGGCGCTGGATGTGCGGGAGTTCCCCGGCGCTGTGTTTGCTCGGCGGGCCCGGCCAGCTTCCACAAATCCCAGAGCGCCGGAGAGCCTCCAGCCCGCGGTACGGCCGGCTCGGGTGCTCCCAAAATCCACAGGGTGGGATGCGCGAAGTGCTGCTGCAGGTGCCTCGCATGGCTACCTGCTTTTTCCATCATTCCCCCCTTCCAAGGGAATCCGAGACAAAGAGGAGGACCCCTCATGCACAAATAACCCCCTGGCACTGTGCGCTCACAGCTTTACACACCCCTCCTCTTCATTCGCACCTGTACACAAACCCCCGCACTTCACACACGCCCACGAGAATCTGTGTTTTCCGAGGTTCTGAGAAAAACCAAGCCAGGTGAGGAGGGGAAGGTGAGGAAATCCAAGCCAGGTGAAGGGTTGGAAAACCACTCCTGCACTTTCAACCTACCCTTGCACTGTGTATTCACCCTCTACACATATTCCCCAGCACTTCACTTGCACACCTTCGCACACCCACACGGGAACCGTTTTTTCCACGGTTCTGAGAAAAGCCAAGCCAGGTGAGGACGGAGAGCGAGGGAAGCTGAGCCCGGCGGGGAGGAGAGGCGAGGAGGAGGATGGGGAGCCGCGCCCCAGAGCTTACCCATGGCGCTGAGGCAGTGACTGAGTGCCTGGCAGGGCGGGCTGGGGGTCTGCGTGGCCTTGTCGCAGCCCAGGGGCGTGGGGCTGCGCTCGGCGTCGAACGAGAAGTACCCGCTGGAGGAGCGCGGCAGCAGCGGCGACCTCCGCACGAAGATGAAGAGCGGCGAGCGGGTGGCGAAGGGGCCGGGGCTGGCGGGCGGGCCCCGCGCCGCGGCGGCC